>CAUYRT010024305.1:0-34226 GCA_963574885.1 Lepilemur ruficaudatus | reverse complement strand
CAAAGGGAAGAGTCCAGCCCCAGATGAGTCTCTGCACAGTCTCAGTTTAGCAAGTGTCCCTGGGGGACCTGGGAACTCTCCCTGGTGAGTGGGATAGACCTGCCCCGGGGAGGGAGGGCAGGAGGCTGGCTGTGCTGAAGCTTTGCGGGTGCTTCTCACTGTGTGACTCCCATCCCAGAGCTCGCCCACCCTGGGGCCCAGGTGCAGCTTCTCTCTTCTCTTCTGTGCCTTGGCCCCGCCCTGGGGGTGTGGGGGAGGAGCCATAGCCCGACCCCAGCCCTCACCCAACACGTGCCAAAGGGTGAGGGTCCTGGGAACCTGCAGGCACCAGAGCCCGGGCCCTGGGAGGACCGTAACCTGCCCATTTTATAGATCAAAACACTAAGGCCAAATGTTCCTTCCTTCCTTTTTCTATGACACCCTACCTTGATCCAAAAAGGATTTCAAAATATATCCTTCGCACGATTTTTTTCTTAATAAGAAAAGAAGTAGGGACCAAGGGGAAGTCCTGGAAGAAGAATAAAATTGAGGGGAGGGATTGGACATGTGGCAAAGACCTACAGGAAGGGGCAGGCAGAGGGGCATCTGGGCTGTGTGCTGGGGAGAGCAGCTGTCTGGGTGGCCCAGGGGAAGGAGGGTGTTTGGGGGATGTAGAGGAAAATGAAAACCTCAGGGCCACCCCCGACTCCTTGTGCGCGAAAGGGAAGGTCCAGTCCGGAGGCTGAGTCACGCAGCGCCCCTTGCACGGGACGGCGGCTGCTAACGCTGTGCCTCAGCCACAGCCCGGAGCCCGGAGCAAGGGAAGCGGCCTCGGGCGTCTACCTGGGCTGCCCCACAGATCATCCATAAGGAAACTCCTCGCTGGCCTCCCACAGACAAGGACATATAAACTGTAGCTTTAGGTCTGGGGGTTCAGTCTCTCCCCTAAAGCTGAAGTCTGCTCGGTTCCACCCAGTAATGTGGACAAGTTTATCTTCCCAGGTGCAGAACGGAGACCGGCCAGGATCCGTCTCTCCCCACCCAGGGACAGCTGCGCAACCCACGCTCCCTTCGCTCCCTCTCTGCGTCCGGCACCCACCTTGTCTTCTGTGAAACGGAGATCCCAGAAGCTGGCTGAAGTCTCACAAGGACGTGACCAGCCGTGTCCCTGCCCGCCCTCCTTTCCCTCCGTGTGCCTCTCTCCTTACACTGAGCCCCCAAATCCCCCTGCGGAAAAACAGTCCCAGGTGCGTCTGTGGTTTGTGTTTTTCCCAGGTGCATCCTCAAGCTTTGGTTTAATAAACCTCCATCGACTGAGACCTGTGCCATCGGCCAGCTATTTGCGTTTGTCAAGTAGGATCTGGGGGGCCGTGAGCGCTGAGCCACCGGTTTAGGGGAGCACGGTCTCCCGGAAAAGCCCAGCCTGGCCCCGGAGCCAGCGCCCTTTTCCCTACACCATGCCCTCCCGCGTGGGACCCAGACCCCTTCCCTCACTGCGCTCCCCCCTGGAAGGGCACACAGGCTGGAGGAGTTCTGAGGAGGGGCCCTCGCTAGGGGCAGGTCAGAGAAGGCTGCCTGCAGGAGGAGTTTGGGCAGGGCCTTGAAGGAAACAGGGAATTGGGGAGGCAGAGGTCAGAGGAGGGCATCTAAGAGCCAAGGCACAGAGGGGGGAAAACACTGGGTGCGTCCAGGACCCTGAGAGGGAATACATGGGATTAGAGCGAAGGGCTTCAGGGGAGGGGCAGCACAGGCCACCGGGAAAGGCCCACCCAAGTGTGCAATTCAGAGACCCTATCTTTGTGCCCTGTCAGGTGACCGGTCCTGGGCAGACAGGTGCCCACCAAATTCCCATTGACTGAGCTCCAGGAGTTGCCGGCAGGGCTGGGTGCTGGGGGCAGCCCAGGACCCAGGCAAAGTGGGTCCCCCACAGATGGGCACGTCCCCATCTTGGCCCCATCCTCTCACCCAAGTCCTCTCTCCACATCTTTCCCTGGAGGAGGCTGCCCTCCCACCCCCTACCCCGGGCCCCCACACATCTGCCCCATCTATCTTGACTATACGCCTTCAGCCTTGCCTCAAAAGCTCCCACCTGGAATGTTCCATCGCCTACAGCAACACCTTCCCTGCATCACTGTGACCCCCGCCCCCTGGCTCACCCACGCCTCTGCTCACTGCCCAGGTCCTCTCCTACACCTCCTTCCTCCTCCCCGGCACCTGGCAGGCCCTGGTCATCACCCTTCGCCCCATCTGCTGGGGCCACCTGCAGCCACCTCCCTGCCCCACCCTCCCCCGCAAGGCAGCTCTTGGCTCCCGTCCCCTGCTCACAAGCCCCCCCTCAAACTCCCAACTCCGCCCTACTCATGCAGGCATCAACCCAACACTCGTCCAAGACCGAGCCGTCCCCAGGGGTTTCTGCCTCCAGCTCCTTCCTCCCTGCCTGTGCCAGAGTCACTGCTGCTCCTGTCTTGAGCCTGGGAAGGAGGAACCTTAGCTGGGTCCTGACACCGTCCCAGGCTGAGCCACCTTGAGCAAGTCATTCCCCCACTCTGATCCTGTCGGGTTTGCTAACACCTCCCTACCCCACTGACAGCGGACGACGGGCACTCCCAACTACGGAGGAAACGCACATGCCAAGCAAAACAGCTCAGACCGTTCTTGAAAGGCTTTAACAGAAGCATGACAAACAAAACAAGGTGCGAGAATGACCCGAGCCCACTGGCCAGACCAACCAATCTGAGCAGGGCCAGCCGTGGTACAGACAGACCAGGGAAGACTGGACGGCTGTCGAAAGTGGGGCAATCCACACGCACCGCCGAGGGCCACTCCCGGGATACGGAAAGGGCCCAGGCATGCCCTGTGCATAAACCCTGACCACCTGGGGTGTTTCTTAAAGAATTGTCCACGATGTAAACATGTGGGAATATAGGGTAGCATATCTCTGAGAGGACCCACGAGGGACTGTAGCACTGGGGCCCCTGGGAGCAGAGGCTGGGGACAGACTGAGAGCAAGGCGTGCATCCCCTCGGTGCCCTTTTATTTCATCCCGTGCCACGCAGTGACTGTCTTTAAAGAATTCAAACACATAGAAGGCATAGCGCCCTTTATCTGGGTCCTGAGGAGAGCAGCTGTCTGGGGGGGTGTCCTTGGCGGGTTAACGGCAGACCCCTCCACGAATGGGGACTCGATAACATGCTAAAATGCAGGCTGTGCCGCATTTAGTTTTCCATCCTTTTACTGGTGGACTTTTGGGTTGCCCCCGCCTGCTGTGAGTCATGCTGCTATGAACAGGGTGTGCAAGTTTTTGTTTAAACAGAAGGGAATACTGCACAGTCACTGAAAGGAGTGGGACACTGACACAAGCTACGACACGCATGAACTTGAAAACACCGCAGTGAGTGGAAGAAGACAGTCGCAGGAGACCACGCAGTGCGCAGTTCCACCGCACGCAGTGTCCAGAGTACGTGAGTCTGTGCAGACAGAGTAGATTCGTGGTTGCCAGGGGCTGGGGGCCGTGGAAACGGGGGGTTGCCGCTAACGGGTACAGGGTTTCCTTCTGGGGTGATGAAGATGTTCTGCAACTAGATAGCGGTGATGGCTGCCCAACATGTGACCGTATAAGATGTCACTAATGGTAAATTTTACACTCTGTATTTTACCACGATGTAAGATACACATATACACATGCTATGGAATTCAAATTCCAGACAGTGGGCTTGGTTGGGCTCAAGCCCTTACCGGGGGTTCTTTTGAATTTGCGATTTGGGGAACTTTCTCCTGGTCGTGTCACTGACAGACACCTGGGGGCACAGAGTCCCCCCAACTCCTCATGGGGGAGTCCCGCTCAGTTACGCCAGAATGCCAGCGAAGTCCACTCTTTCCGTGCGGGCAGGCGGCCAGCTCCCCGGACTGAGCCAAATCTCTGGCACCTGCAGGTCTGAGTCCTGCCAATCACGTGTGGAAATGAGCGCCAGCAGGGGCAGAGGGCAGGTCCTCGGGGAAGCAGACGGGTGAACGGGCTCGCTGGATGGGTGTGACACGGGTGAAGACAGAACCACTTGATACGTTGTTTGCGTTGATCAAAAGCATGAGATTTCAGGGCCATGAATATAAAGCCAAAGAATATTATTCAACTATTAATCACCGACCCCACAGGGCAGGGGCAGGAAGGATGGACGGCTTCATATGCGCACAGACAGAATGACATGGAAACAGGCAAGAAGAGGCAGGCTGTCGTGGAAGCACACCTAGCGGGCGCGCCGTCCCCGGAGCCTTCCCCGCACACGCCGCCCGCCGCCCCTGGCACCCAGAGGCGCCCTCCTGGCCGCGCCTCCGTCCTTCCTGGCCCTGGACACTCACTTTGGCTCCTGCGTCATGGTCCCTCTTTCCAAACTTCTGTTGTGACTCTGCAGATTCCTTTTCTGGAGACTTCTCTCTGCTGTCCACAAACAGGCTCAGCTCACGCCACTCCCAAACGCAGCCCCCGCACCTGCTCCCACCGCAGCAGCCCCACCCTCGTGCCCCCCTCCGGATTTCCAGGGGCAGCACATGGCGCTCGGCCCCTGTGTGCCCTCTCAGCTGGACTCTCATCGCAGTGCCACTCTGGAAGTGCCCATGTGACCCTGCCCAGCACACAGCAGGTGATCAGTCATTGCGCGTGGGAGTGGCGCTCAGCAGCAGAGCCCTCCGATGTGCCCTATTTCATCTGCATCTGCCGCTGCTGCCCACGCCCTGCGCTCCAGCGACCCGCCCCGGCCTCATGAGTCCCTCCTTCTCGACCTTCCCCACCTCTGGCCGCTTCTCCGCAGCCCCCAGGTCCCCTCTTTGAGCAGATTACACGAGATACAGGTTTGTGGAGAGGAGAAGGAGGACCCACAAACTCGGAAGTGCCTTATAAACTGTAACGCCCTGTGCACTGGGGTTAGTAGTGATGAAGGCTGCCTAGGTCCCAATTCTGGCTCCAACACTTGGCTGGTGACCTTGGTAACGTAGCTGATCTCTGCCTCAGTTTGCTCACCAGTCGAATGGGAATAATGACACGACCTACTCCCTAGCACGGTGGTGAGGATTAGAGTTAACATCAGCAGGTGTTTGGAAGCGCGCCTGGCATCGGCAGGCACACGGTCAGCAGTTACTTGCTGTCATTGTTCTAATTACACAACACGTGTTGTCTGCCTTCCCCATGGAAGCCGTGAGGAGGAAGTGAGGCTCGGCGAATGTTTGTGGACTGAATGCTTGACCCTCGGCCGGGTTGAGTCGTTTTCAGAGGAGGAGGCAGACGGCTGCTTCTCCCGTGTACATGTTCACCCCACGCCTGACCTGGGACGGAAGGTGACCTTGCCTGTGTGGGCACCAGCAGGCACTGGTGCGACGGGCCTGCTCAGCCTCCCCTCCCACAGGTGGGTGGTACCGGGCTCTGCAGATCCCACACTTGGGCAACATCTTTGCCTCAGAGACCGTGGGCCTGCACTGACTCACCCACCTGGCACAGGTGCCCTAGGCTACGTCGAGCACGGCAGAGCCTGGCCCCAGCTGCAGGGGCCAATCAGAGGCTATGGCTGACTGTGCTCGGGGAGGGAACTGAGTGCATCAGGCACAGCCGGGACCACCTGACCCCACAGGAGTGGCGGGGCCCGAGGTGGGCTGAGGCACGCTGTGCTGGGAATGGCCACGGGGGGTTCAGAGTAAGGGTGGCGTTCAGGGGCTGGGGGTTCAGAGAAAAAGCAATATTCGAGCTGGGCCTTTGAGGCCAAGGGAGAGTTTACCAGGCAGCGACGGGGCGACGGGCACAGAGGGAGGAGCACGAGGGGAGGCTCTGGCAGGGAGGGGCGGGGAAGAGAGAAGCAGCAGGCAGGAAAGCAGGGGCCGGGGAGGGAGGCGGAAGGCCCGGGCTGCGTTTCTGTGTACTTTGTGTTTCAGGAATTGAGTCTTGCAATTTTGAGTGGGCTGTCTCAGACCTTCCAGAGAAAGCGGGCAGCACAGAGCTCAGGGGTGAGTGACCCTGTCAACATCAGGTGGGAACATAATTCTGGCTGGTGGCATCACCAGAATGATGGCGCTCGTGACAAGTCTCGCAGGGAGCGCCCAGAAACATGGCACACCCCGGCAGCAGCAACTTCTCAGGGCAGCCACCCTGTAACCAGTGGCCGAACCAAGGCAGGCTCATTTCTGGGGTGGCGGGTGGTGGCAGGAAGGGTGGGGGCCTGCAAGCGAAGATGCGGAGGTGAGACTTGCTGGGGGTGTGACCCTCAGCAAGACTCCCGCCTCTCTGTACTGATCTTGACCTGGCCGTGCACAGGACAGTGGTGGGCGCCCTGGAGTGACAGTGGGATGCACCCGGCCACCGGATCCTTACCGTACTGCCCGGCTTCCTGGGCTTCTCATTCGTGGAAATAGCTAATTCTGTTAAACCTGCTAAATCCAAAGCAGAGACGACCAAAGGTACCGGGCCACCCTGGGGCAGTGTTGCATAGGAGCATGTCCAAAAGGAACTGGTGTTTGCCTCCGAAGAGCACTGGACACCCCCGCACCCCTGCAGGCCCCTGGAGCTGGTAGAGAAAAGCCAACTTCGTGACAGGCAGCAGGTGCAGGCTCGGCCAGGTTGCTCAGGGTCCCTGGGTCCCTCCCACAGGCCCCACACGCAGATGCTCCCTGTGCCTCTGCAGGGTGAGTGGCTGCGAGGGGTGTGGGGATTTCTGGGTGCTGGAAACGCTCCACAGCTCCATCTGATTACATGGGTGTTTCCCTGCAGAAAGTCACCCCGCTGTGTATACATTCTCATCCAGCGCACTCGACCGTGGGAATGTCATACAGTGTTTTAAAGTTTTTAAAAAGGCCTCTCACCCTGAGCCACATGGCTCTAGCTTGTCCCCTCCAAGCCCCCTCCTCTGCCTCCTGGACTCCACCTCCGGGCCTCACGTCCCACCCGCACCAACTGCTTACCAGGTCACTGGTGTCAAAGGCCTCGGTTTCCTCCACCTGTAAACCTGGATGTGACAGGACATGCCTCATAGGGTTATCGCTGGGATTGAACAGGATGACTTTGGAAAACACTTAGCAGGGTTCCTGGTGTGTGCTACTTACCATTCAATTTTTTTAAATTCCTGTCGCAACGTGGTGGTTCTGAGCGCCTGCTCTGGCCAGACTCTGGGAAGATTTAGGAGCTCTGGAAAATCTCCTCACCCACCCTGGGAGACAGGCGTCAGACCAGTCTGACCAGTGCTCAGGGTCAGCCCTCAGCGCCTGCCCCTCTGCTCTAGCAGGGGCAGTGGACACTGCAGCCCTGGGGAGGGAGCGGGGCTGAGGGGTTTGCAATGGCCCCTGCCCCGGGAAGCAGGGCACCCCTGGCCCTGGCTGTAGCCGCTACCCAGCCTCCACGCCCCAGGCTTCCTGAGGACAGGTCTGGGAAGGTGGGTGCTCAGTGCCACCCTGGGGAGAGAGAGAGCCCACGGCCAATGTGTGCATGCCAATTTCCAGGAGGCCCTTGGGACTGCATGTGACGTGGCCATTTCATGGGATAGCAAGGGCACAAGGATAAGGTCCTAAGGTCGAGTGGGGAAGGGCTTCTCCCAGGACTCTGTGTCTGGGGTGGAGGGTGCTGTGGGGCCAGGCAACAAGGCAGTGCTGGGCGCTGGGACGGCTCAGAGGGGTAGTAGCGGCACGGCCACAGGGCTGGGCGAGCCCCAGAGGCACTGGGCACTGGTGTCAACTTAATAAGATAAGGATAAGGAGTGAAGGACGGGGCCAGGTATCCCCAGGAGACCCCAGATCAGCCACCAGTTAACAGGTGGGGAAACTGAGGCACAGAGAGGAACTGCTCAGTCAAGGTCACACGGAGACTCCCAGTCCTCCCTCCCTCTCTCATTGCCTCCGTCCCCAGGGATGGAAGGACCCCATCTCCCCAGTGCCCTGCCCACCGCGAGGCTTTGTCTTGAAGCCCCGAGGCCAGGGCCAGGTGGCTGGGCCAGCACTGGAGCAAGACTGAACTAGGGCTCTGTGACATTGCAAACAGAGGCAGGTAAGTCCCAGGGCCCTACCTGGCTCACCTTGGCAGGTCGGGGTGGGTTGGGTTGGTGCCGCCCTGTACGCCCACAGGAGGTAACACCACAGAAGCTCACATAGCTCTCACGGCCTGAGTCACAGCCCCACCTCCCTCACTCCAGATCTGAGCATCCAGACCCCTCCCCCACACCCAAGTCCAAAATGTCCTAACCCCTTTGAACCTCTGCCGGTCTCCTCCTCTGCCCAGCCCAGTTTGCAGGCAGCCAGCTCCAGGCCGCTGCCAAGTCTGACAACAGCCTCTCCTGCCCATGGCACCCCGGATGCCAGCTGGGCCATGAAGCCAGGAGAGCTGCTTCAGGGCAGGGGCTTGCCCTGTGATCTGGGTGCAGGTGGCTTCACATAGCACCTGGGCAGCTGTTGTCAGCCCTGCAGGGGTGGTGGAGAAGGGAGCTCGGGGAACTGCGGACTCACCTGGCCCTTGAGCACTGCTCACGGCCATTCTGGGTTCTGGGCACACAGCTGAGACCGGATAAACCACTGCCCTCATGGGGTGTCTATCCTTTTGGGACCTGAAATGGAATGAAATGAAGTCAGCAAGAGATGGGTGAGAGAGTGAGGAGTGGTGGGGAGGGAGCTGTGACAGAGGAGTAGTGGGAGGAGAGCTGCTCTATATGGGCTGGTCAAGGAAGGCTTCCTGGAGGAGGTGTGGTTGAAGCTGAAGCCAGAATGACAGGTAGGAGATCCAGGGCTAGGTCCTCCCCCAGACAGCAGAACAACATATGCAAAGATGTGTGGTTAGGGTGGCTTGGCTGCCATGGTGGGTGAGCTAAAGGGGGTCGGGCTTGGAGAGATGGTGGCTGATGCAGATTGCATGCGTCATGTCTCAGGCACTCCTGGAAGCACTTTACCTGGGTTAATTTCTTTAATCCTCACAGCAAACCTATGGAGTCGGCCCTGTTACCATCCCCATTTTACAGATTAGGAAACAGAGGCACAGTGAGGTGAAGTCACTTTTCCAATCATTGGCTGATTTGATCTTCGTGACAACTGTAGGAGGCGAGGTGTCGGGATTGTCTGCATTTCACGCTGAGGCCGAGAATGCAGCGACTCGCCCAAGGTCACACAGGTGGGAACTAGCAGCCTGGCTCCATTCTGTGCCCTGAGCTGCCATGTGTCCTTTCAGGGAGCTCTGTCGTGCCAGGAAGCATCGCACAGAGCTCTGGCCGGGCCGGCCCCTCCCCGGCCCCAGAAGCCCCTGCCTTGCCTGCCTTTGGCGGCTCTACTTGCAAACCGACAACTGTGTTTCCTGTCCCAGCTCTGCCATTGACTAGGTCAGAGGCCTTGAGCAAGTCACTCTGCCTCTCTGTGCCTGCTGTGGTTGGAATGTCCCCTCTAAGACTCACGCTGAAATTTAATGGATAGCGTGATGGTATTAAGAGGTGGTACCCCTCAAGAGGTGATTGTGGTTAATGTCATTGTCTCAGGAGTTCAGACCCCCCTCTCTCTCTCCCTTCCTCCCCATGTGACGCCTTCTGCCACATTACGACCCAGCAAGAATTCCCCCAGGAGATGTGACCCCTCCACCTCGGACTGCCCAGCCTCCAGAACTGTCAGCCAAATAAATCTCTTTTCTTTATAAATTACCCAGTCTCAGGTATTCTGTTCTACCAGCAGAAAACAGACCTAAGACAGTGCCTCAATTTCCCTGTCTGTAAAACAGAGGTGGGCAGGGCACCTCTCCCCAGGGTGATCGTGAGGACTGAAGGAGGATGTGCCACGGTGCCGGGCACAGCAGTGGGCAGGTGTTTGGTATGTGGCAGCCCCTGCCCGGCCTCCCCAGTGTCCAGGGAGTGAGGACGGTGGCTGTCTGCTCCTCCCCGCAGGCTAGCCTACCTTCCACTGCTAGCCACGGCAATACCCAAGCCACCAGCTCCTGGGCCTTTTGAGGACCTGGCACCTTGAGGGGTCCTTAACCCTCAAGAGCCCTCTTGAGTAGCAGGTATTTTGTGCCATCTTACCAGTGAGCTCATGAGGCTCAGGTTTTTTGCGTAAACGACCCAGCGTCCAGCAGGCGGGAAATGCAAGCACCAAGGTCAGAACGGGAAGGAGTCAGAAGCCTTCCTGTCACACCTGCCCTGGTGACTCAGGATGTGCCCAGCTCATGCCTTCCTTTCCACCTGCCCCCCACGCTCCTCTCACCGGGATCTGGAGCCCACTGGCCCCTTCGTGGAACTTGCGCTCAGATAAGAGCACGCCCAGGAAGCCTGTGCTTGGCCCTCCTCATGGGAAGAGGAAAAGCTCCTGACTCGGAAGAGGAGGAAGGTGCTCTGCTCGGGGCCCGGGGTGGCCAGGCCCAGTGCCATGCGGGAGAGCAGTCACTCCAGAGCTTAGTCTCTGGGCTCTCCTGGGTGCCCATGGTGGGTCAGGGAAGGCTGGGGAGCTCTGTGGATAGACCACCCTGGGAACCTGGGCTGCCAAGGGGCAAAGTGCCCAGAGAGTGGGAGGTTCCAGGCCTTGCACTGGCCGGGGTGCTAGTCAAGCCACCGCATGGCCTGGTGGCAACGTGAGCAGGCAGAGGAGGCCAGGGGGCATGGAGAGGGCAGCTGAGGAGCATGCACAGGAACCGGGGCCTTTTCACTCCCAGGCCCAGGAGTGCTGTCACCTGACCAGGCCAGATACCTGAGAGAGGGCTTTCCCACCCCCACCCAGCTGGTGGCCGTGTCCCACCTGCTCTCCCTTCTCCAGCCCAGACATGCCCCACGCAGGGGTCTGCTGGCGCCGCAGCCATCCCGCCGGCCTGCCACGGCGCCCCTTTCCCAGTGAATTATCTGGGGCACGGCCTCCGTGGGGACAGCCTTTGTCTTTGTTCTTCCTCCAAGGGCTTCGCAGAGGCGGGTGCCCTTCTCGGGGCCTCCGTTTGCCGCCCACATCCCCTCGCTGGTGCTTTTAGGAACTGAAACCCATCTGACAGAATAAACTCCTTCCACGCGAGGACCGCTGGGCTCCGGGCGCTCACGGATGCGGTGTGGCGGCCACGCTGGCTCCCGACTTCCCCGTGCCCTTCAGCGAGCCTGGGCTCTGAGTCACACACAGGAGGCAGTGGGCGAGCCACCCTGCCACTCCTGCCCTGCCTGCCTCCCTGGGTGACAGGTCTTCCCGCCCCACTCGGGGCTATTTCCAGAGGCAGGGCCTGTTACTGAATTGGCATTGGTCCCCGAGGCCGCATCAGAAGGAGGACAAGTGGTTTGAGGAGAAGGAAGAGTGTTTATTAATTTGCCAGCAAACGAGGAGGTTGGCAGACTCCCGTCTCAAAGTCCCAACGACCTGCCTCTGAGGAGGAGCACAGAGCTTTTTAAGCTTCTGATTAATCCCATGATCCCATCTTCAGCTAAGACGGTCAGTGACCTCGGCCCAGACAAGCCCCTTATGCCGGCTCCTGTGGCACAAAGAACAAAAGACATTCCCTTGCCCCGCCCGGTCCCTGAGGCAGGGATGCAGGTCCAAGTTCTCCAAAAGGAGTGGGGGATGTTTTAAAGAGACAGAAAACAGGCCAGGCACCGTGGCTCATGCCTGTAATCCTAGCACTCTGGGAGGCCAAGGCAGGAAGATCATTTGAGCTCAGGAATTCGAGACCAGCCTGAGAAAGAGCAAGACTCCGTCTCTACTGAAAAATAGAAAGAAAGTAGCTGGACAACTAAAAATATATAGAAAAAAATTAGCTGGGCATGGTGGCACATGCCTGTTTTCCCAGCTACTTGGGAGGCTGAGGCAAGAGGATCACCTGAGCCCAGGAGTTTGAGGTTGCTGTGAGCTAGGCTGACGCCATGGCACTCACTCTAGCCAGGGCAACAGAGTGAGACTCTGTCTCAAAAAAAAAAAGAGACAGAAAACATTTTTGCCATTTTTTTCCAAGCCATTTCTTCTGTTCCCTGTCTCCAACCCCCCTCCCCTGCTCCCCCGCAATATTCCCCTTCCATATCTATGGGAGGAGGGGCAACTGCTCTGTTACAAGCCCAGCCAGAAATTCTGTCCCAGCGTCTCGAATGATGGCCACTTTCCGGGCAGCTCTTCACTGCCTGGTGTACGGGATGACCTGGTAGCCCACACCTGTGCCTGCCCACTGGGCCAGCCTGCATGCTTGTTCCCAGGTGCTATCTTTTCCACCAGGAAGCGGGACAGCTGTGCCCTGCAGAAAGACGGGGCAGCAGCCCCGGCTCCCCATTCCCTTTCCTGTGGTCTGCCCCTTCCCACTGTTTTCTTAAGCAGAGGGTGTGCTCTGTAGGGAGCCAGGCTCTCGCTGCCCTGCCCCCAAGGTTTGCAGAAAAATCACTGACATAAGGCAGATTAATAGGAGGAAAAAGACACCAACTTATTTAACACATATGCACAGGCACCCCAGGAAGGAAGATTTAACTCCCCACCCGGGTTCAGAAGCTTCTATGCCTTTCTGATAAAATGGCTTATGGGAGGCGGAAGGAAGAGTTCTGCTGAGGGGCCAACGAAGGATTGCTGGGGGGGGCGGGGGTGAGTGGATGGCGAATGAAGATGGACTGGCAAATAGTTCTCTTTGGGATTTGAATGAGTCTGAGAGACCAGAGAGTTATCTTCTTTTTTCTTTTTCTGAGACAGGATCTTGCTCTGTCACCTGGACTAGAGTGCAGCGGCGTCATCACAGCTCAGCTGCAACCCTCTACTCCTGAGCTCAAGTCAACCTCCTGCCTCAGCCTCCCGAGTAGCTGGGACTACAGGTGTGTGCCACCACACCTGGCTAATTTTTCTACTTTTTGTAAAGACAGGGTCTTGCTCTTGCTCTTGCTCAGGCTGGTCTTCAACTCCTGGCCTCAAGCGATCCTCCCGCCTTGGCCTCCCAGAGTGTTAGGATTACAGGCTTCCCAAAGTGCTAGGATTACAGGTGTGAGCCACCACACCTGGCCATTATCTTCTTAAAGAGTCTGTTCAGGTGTAGTCACATTCCTGGTCTCATAGGGAAGGAAAGAAAAGAATGGTTGTTCTCCTGGGTGGTCTGGATCTCAGGTAGAGGCAGTGGAGAGAGACAAGGCCCATGTGGGGCGTGGGGCGTGGTGGGGACCCTAGGGGCTGGGGCGGGAGCTAGATGTGGACCCACACATTAGGAGGAGCCGTTTTTCAGGCTGGACTCGTCCTGTTCATTAACGTGCTCCTGGCCCCTTCTTGCCCTACCCTGAGGGAAGCCATCAGGCAGAGAGGCACCTCCCAGGCCGAATTCACATTGCTGCTGCGGGTGGAACATGCAACGCTCTCAGATGTTCCTTGTGCGGCCCTTGTCTCAAAACCTAAAACACTGCCAGTTTCCGTTCCTCCATCTTGAGGGGGATAAAGAAAAAATAAAATAAAAATAAAACCCAAAACACTGTCAGTGTGAGCTTGGCTGGTGCTTCTAAGAAGCCCATCAAAGGAGCAATTCGTGGCCTTACAGGGACCATAAGTGGTGCCCCGAGGGGGCTCTCCGCCTGCCACCTCCCCAGGCCTCCATGCTGCCCACACCTGCCCCATGGTTCCAAAGGTGCTTTGAAAAGCGGAACACTCACCACGCTGCGCTGAGACCAGGCAGGCACAGAGACAGGAGGGCTGGGAAGATCCTTTGAAGATCCCAGGGCCTGGGCCTTCTAAACCGCAGCCCCGTGGCTCCTGTTAAAAGCAGCAGAATTAGGTCTCCAGAGCTCAGCACTGATGTTGCCAAACGCACTGACACACCTGGCCCCGGCCCAGCCCCTAACGGGTGATCTTGACTCTCTCAAGGAAGATGAAGCCCTGAGTCAGGGACTCCCTCTGCTTTGCTGCCTTTGAGCTCCAGGAAACCCATGAGTGAGCTGTCCCCGCCTCCTTCCTGGCAAGCCTCAGAACCGTCCCACTCCCTGCCCCTGCAAGCCCCCTCCAGCCCTGATTCTCCCCACCCCAGTCATTGGCAGTTCCCCTCTCCCCAGCCCCTACTCTGCCCTTCTACCCTAAAGATGCTTCACCCACCAGGGCGCTGGGCTGTTTCCGCAGGTGTCCTCACGCCCCTCACCTCTGCTCGCACACCGCCCTCTTCCCACCTCCTTCAGACCCACTCCTTTGGTCTGCCCGCCACTGCGCACCCACACCTGTCCCTGTAGTTGACGACATCCTCTGATGACCTCCTTCCCTGACTCCCTGACTTTCTCTCCACCCGTTTCCTGTCCCCACTCATGGGGACTTCAGGACCCACATTCCAGCCTCCCAGTCCTGCCAGCTCCCAGACAGCCTTCCCCTGCACCCCACCTACTCGCACCCACCCCAGTGCCGGACCCTCACCAGGTCACCGCTGGTAACTGCTCCACCCCCAGGATGTCAACCATCCTCCCATCCCAGGACCCCCGCCGGTTCCTCTGCCAGCTGCTTCCCTACTCCAATCTTAGGAGGAAAACGTTTCGCCTACCAACTCAGGTTCTGTGAGTTAAAAGGAGTAAAGACAGGGCTTTTTTACACATGCACACAGTAATGAATCCCTAGAGTGAGGGTTGATATACCGACTTATTCAAGTGGGGGGCATTTGGGGGCTTCAGTGGGACAGTGTGGAAAGTTCTATGAAGTATGAGACTTCAATTAAGATTTCAAATGTTTTAGGCCAGGCGCGGTGGCCCACACCTGTAATCCCAGCACTTTGGGAGGCCGAGGCGGGTGGAAAGTTTGAGCTCAGGAGTTCGAGACCAGCCTGAGTAAGAGCGAGACCCCATCGATACTAAAAAAAAAAAAAAAAAATAGAAAGAAATTAGCTGGACAACTAAAAATATATATATAGAAAAAATTAGCCGGGCATGGTGGCACATGCCTGTAGTCCCAGCTACCCGGGAGGCTGAGGCAGGAGGATCGCTTGAGCCCAGGAGTTTGAGGTTGCTGTGAGCTAGGCTGATGCCACGGTACTCTAGCCAGGGCAACAGAGTGAGACTCTGTCTAAAAAAAAAATTTCAAATCACTTTAAAATCATCTTTACGCCTTTCACCAGAGATGCCCCAGGCCCTCTGAGAGCCCAAACCACTGACCCCACAGGATTCCCAGTACCCACAGCACCCCGAAAGCCCCCTCCCCCCTTCTTCCGCTTATATCTGCCGTCCCCAGCTCTGCTGTCCCCCTCTCCTGCCGCCATGCCACCTGTGAAAATCCTAACCCTCTCCAGGTATCTGTACTTTCTCGAGAGCAGGTGGAATTTGCTGGAGAAAATAACCGGATCCACTGGTCTCCGTCTGCTTGCATCTGTATCTGAAAGAAACCCTGAACCTCAGTCGGAGGCAGTGAAAATGCACGTGTGGTTCTTTCCCAGCCAAGTTCATGGACCTGCCGAATTGCATCCCCTCGGTTTTGGACTCCACGTCTTCCTTGCGTGTAAATAAGACCATTTCGCTCCCCTGCCCAAACCTTAGGGGCTTCCCATTGCAACCAAGTTCAAACCTAGACGTCTTCCCTCTCCCCGCCAGGCCGTGGCCCCCTCGCCCGGCCCCTCTCCCAGGCTCCCTCCTTCTTCCCCTTCTCTCACCATCTTCCAGCCCCAGGGACCTCTCCCCGAGGCTGTGAACTTCTTAAGGGTGGCCCTGTCTGGTAGATGTGCCTGCCACACAGGGAATACCACTGGCAGATGCCGCTGGTGTCCTACCGTATCCCTGTGGCCCTCTCTGTCCCCTGCCCGAGGACGAAGACGGCTCCCCACTGCAGGCTCCCGCCGCTTTTCCCTCTGCGGCTGCAAGCAGACCATGACAGGAGGGATGCTCTGGGAGCGGTCCTCGGCCAATGCCGGGTGAGAATTGGCGGTATAATGGCCCCGTTTCCTTCCCTTGCCCAGCGGTGTGTTGTTTCTCCCAAAGGACCCCAGCAGGGTTGGGCCCCTCTGTCCATGGTCGTAACTCGCCCACTAAGACACCCCTCCCCTTCTCGCTGCTTCACTGCCCTCCTGATGCCTCCGGGGGTCCCCTTGCACCCAAATCCCTGTCCCAGGGCCGGTTTATGGAGAAACACAACCTTGGACGATACCAAGGATGCTGAAGAATAATTGAAATGAGTTCTTAGATCAAACAGGGGTGTGCGAGTTCGGAAAGCGCGCAGGTCTGTGAAGGTAGTCAACTCTGCGGACGTTCCACGTTTAGCCGGGCGTGGGGCAGGGGCTCGCCGCGGTGCTCGTTCACTCACTCATTCACTCAACACGCGTTTGAGAGCCGGTATGGACCAGGCTCAGTGCGAGGTGCTGGGGACTCCACGCTGAGCAAGACCGACGTGGTCCTCACCCCCTGGAACGTGCAGTCAGGCGAAGAAGTCAGGCATAGAAAGCAATTATTCAGATATTTTATTTGAGTCCAGTTGAGGAGGGCTGTGAAGGGAAAGTTCAGGTGCTAAAAGAGCTTTAACTGGGACTTGGCCAGCAGGGATGGCTTCCCCGAGGAAATGGCAATTTGGTGGCAACCTGAGGCCCAGGAAGTTACAGAGCCCAGAAATGGGGGAACCAGGGTCCCAGAGGCAAGCTGGGCCTGGAGGCTTGGTGAGGGCTGTGAACTTTCCTCCCCTACAACATTGACTTAAAAATGTTCAAGAGACATTGTCACGTTGGGGATTAGGTCAACAACAACGTGCAAGCGATACATTGTTTTTCAAGAGTCTTTCGGGGTCCCTGAGCAAAAATGTTGGAGGACCGATCCAGAAGAGGATGGTGGCAGAGGAGGGGGAGGGATGCGAGCACCTGCTGGGTCTTTAGGAGGACGGTCACCGATGGCGCCCGGATGTGGGGTTCCAGCAGATGAGGCAGGCAAGAGAGGACACTGGGGCTCCCGGCTTACTGACGTGGAGGAGCCGGTCGCAGAGACGGGAATGACGGGGAGTTGGGGGTTGGAGGAGGAAGGTGAGGTCTCCCCGCCCCCCGCCGCTCCTCTCACTCATCCGCGTCCCCGGCACCACCGGGCTGCTGTGGGTGTCAGACTTCCAGGCACCCTGCACTTCTGATCCCGCGGCTCGCTGTCCTTCCCTCCCACCCAGCTTCCTTCGCCCACGACGCCACGCTGCTCAGGAGACACCCAGCAGACCCTGCGGCCTCTATGTGCCCCTGAATCTGTTCCCTTCTCTCTTGCCGCTCTCCTGGGCTCATCGCCGTGGCCTCTCCCCTTGTGTCCTCCCCTGGTCTCTGCTGCCTGGTTTCGGGCAAGGCTGCTGGCCTGGGGTAGGGAGGTTCCAGAGCTTCCAGGAAAAGCAGGGGCCAGTTTAGAGGTCAGGAGGGGTTGCATATATTGAGCTTGGTTCTGGGTGTGTTAACCTGGAGGTGCCCACAGGTGTGTGTACACACACACACACACACACACACTGTACAGCCTTAAATAAGAAGGAAATTCTGACACATGCTACAACATGGGTGAACCTTAGGACATTATGCTATGTGAAACGAGCCAGACACAAAAAGATAAATACCATGTGATTCCACTCATATAAGGGACCTAGAGCAGTCAAACTCATAACGACAGGAGTGGAACGCTGGGCGCCAGGGGTCGGGGAGACGGGGGTTAGTGTTTCGTGGTTTCAGTTTGGGAAGATGAAAACGTTCTGGAGATGGAGGCTGGTGACAGTTGCCCCACCACTGAACCGTGCGCTTAAAAATGGTGAAAATGGAAAATTTTATGCTTATGTATATTTTACCACAGTTTAAAAAAGAAAAACACAGTGAACTGCAGCCCGAGCTGGGATGCTGGGCGGGGGATGGGGATGCAGGCTGAGGGAGGCCGCAGCTGGGCGGACCGGGCTCCCTGCCCAGAGCCGTCAGGTCAGCGTGGGCTGGGACCAGCTGGGCCAGGTGTGTGGAGGTGGCAGGTCAAGCCGCAGGCACTGAGGAGGAGCGCAGCAGCGGGCAAGGGGCTGTTCTCCTGTTTGGTTCGTCCCACCTTGCCTGAATCTCATTTCCACTCCTTTTTTGTCCACAGCTGAAATCAGCCGGTTCTCCCATGCACAGAAATGTGTGTCTGTGAACAGACCAAGACACCTGGCGGGTTGGCAGAGAAGTGAGGACCTCCCACTGAGCGAGTCAGTCTTCAAGGTGCTGGGGTTTGGAAACTGGGTGAGGGTGCCAGCTCTCACTCGTCCAGCCGTGCAGCGAGGAGGAGAGCAGACTCCTGGAGTCCTCGTGTCACTGTCTGGACCCAGTGTGCTGGGCGGAGCCAGCATGGTCAGGGGTGGCACCGCCGGGTGTCTAGTTCTGTGTGGGAAACAAACCCTAGAGCTCACAGCACCCACCGTGCTCCCCTTTGTGAACGTCGGGGTGACCTACGGTTGATTCTTGTTTTCCGTGGTGGTTGTGTTCTACGAAGTCACGCTGCAGCCTGAAGTGGCCGACACCGAATCACTACTCCCGGGGCAACTATAGGCTCCTAGAGCCTGCCAGGCTCTGGTCACGTTTTCGCCAATCAATCAATACATGACCTTGTTTCATGTGTGTTTTTATTTAAAGACACCTTAATTGATATACGTTTCTTTTTGAGTCAAGAGTCTTGCTCTGTCGCCTGGGCTAGAGTGCCGTCAGCCTGGCTCACAGCAACCTCAAACTCCTGGGCTCAAACGATCCACCTGCCTCAGCCTCCCAAGTAGCTGGGACTACAGGCACACCACTACAAGTGGCTATTTTTTCTATTTTTAGTAGAGACAGGGTCTCACTCTTGCTCAGCCGGTTCTCAAACTCCTGGCCTCAAGCAATTTTCCTGCCTAGGCCTCCCAGAGCGCTAGGATTACAGGTGTGAGTCACCATGGCGCCCAGGGTATGTATTGTTAATTCACTGACTTTGAATCTGCAGCCAACAGCTCTGTAACTCACACGTGAACAAAGCTTCTCCAATACACGGATGTCCTCTGTAAGCCACACCGCGGCCTTCTTGCACGTGGAAACACCAAACAGCACGTCGGCACTATGCATGCGGACCACTTAGACAGCAAAATCACCAAGAAAAAGCCCCCAAGTTTGAAAAGATGACACTTGTTTACAGCAGGAGAGCCGAAATAAGAAGGCAGAGTGTCACCTCAGCTGAGAATCGGGCAGCTCACGTCTTCGGGCTGCTCTGCGCATATACACCAATGTCCACAAAAGAGCGGCCAGTATTGATTTTGGAGTTTTAAATAAGTTTTAGCAAGTAGGCAAATTGGTAAATACACAATCCTTGAATAATGAGGGTTGACCATGTGTTTCCATTCCGAGCTGGTCTCTCATTCTGTGTCTTCTTTTAGGTCTATGGGCCAGTGGTTTAGCCATCTCTTGTCCAGGAAGATTAACAATGGCTAGGATTTATTGCAGACTAGTTATGGGCCAGGTAGCTATATCCCTGACAGTTGCCGGGCCCAGAGCAAGACTTAGAGTTGACCAATTGTCCCTGCTTGTCTGGGACTGAGGGGTTTCCCCAGATGCAGGACTTTCCGTGTTAAAACTAGGAAAGTCCCAGGCAAACTGGGACAAGTTGGTTACCCCACATATCATATAAAAAATATTGAATTTTTTCCAATTAAAATTATTTAATTTTATTAATCAAATTAAATTGATTTAAATTATTCAATTTCACTGAAAACTAAAATCTTATTAAATATTTTTATTGAAATAAAGCTATTTTGAATTCTCCTGTTTTCATACCCACCTCGCTGCCAAAGGAAAAAAGAGACACTACATTTTATATGTAATGGCCGGAAATGTGAATACACAAATTGAACAGCAATATCAATTGCTTAATATTGGAAAATGGTCCTCGTCTCCGGGTGCCCCTATTGCCAATCAGTCCCACAGCGTATCATGAGTGCCATGAATTAGAACATGAAGAGCCACAAAGAAACGGGCCCTTGTCACTCCTGGAAAAGGGCACTTCATCATGTCTCCGGGCCATCTTAGGGTGTGCCACATTAATTCAATTTTCCTCTTTCCTAAGTGCTTCAGCTGCCCGAACTCCCCAGGTTTCGCAGCAGTGTCTGTGCCTGATGTGAGAAGGACACAGCCATACATCTTTGTACCATGGCAGAGCAATCCCCTTTTCTTTTGGGGAAATAGGTGAAGAGGTATAGAGAAGTTTCCCTGGGGCCCAGAGACCGAGTTCAAGATAGGAGAGGTTTACAGCTCAGTGTGCTGCAGGCTGGATCCTGACTGCAGATGTGGCTGTGTGTGGGAGCGTGGGTGGTAGAGACGGGGACAGGGCGAAGTGTGGGGCCACCAGGCACTGTGCTGGGTGCTTTCTGTCTATCACATTAACCTCACCATGACCCTCGCACAGCTGTTTTCTCCCTCTTGGTACAAATAAGAGAACTGGAGCTCTGAGGGGTTAAACGATGCTCACAAGGTCTAATGCTAGTGATCAGAGAAGCCAGCATTTGTGCCCCGGCCATCTGACGCCAAAGCCTGCAGTCTGAGCCACCATACCATGGCCCACCCCACCGGACAGCAGGCAAGGGACTGAGAGAGCTCGACAGGGAGACCCATGCCGGCTCCTTCCTCTCTTTGTCTCTGGAGCATGGGGACTCGCGCCTCCAGAGAGCAGCCTTGCCCCTTCCATCGCGTGAGGGTGAAGCAACAAGTCTTCCTCTATGCAGAATGCCCCTCCCCAGACACTGAATCAGCTGGCACCTTGAACTTGGGCTCCCCAGCCTCCAGAACTGTGAGAAAGCATTGTTTGTTGTTTATAATTCATCCAAACGATAGGACTGTGTTATGGCAGCAAACTCCCACATTCTTACTGCCTGTTGCCCTTCTCTCACCCCCATCCACCCCCTCACCCCAGCATCTGTCATTCACAATCTTTACTTTCTTTTTATTTTACAGACAGGGTCTTGGGTCTTGCTCTGTCACCCAGGCTGGAGTGCAGTGGTAAGATCACAGTTCACTGCAGCCTCGAACTCCTGGCCTCAGATAATCCTCCCGCCTCAGCCTCCCAAGGTGCTGGGACCACAGGCGTGAGCCACCTTGCATAGTCCACAAGCTTTACTTATAAGAGAAACGTTGAGAGGGAAACTTCCTGTCACTGTCACTCAATGAAAAATCCCTACCACTTGCCATGAATTGAAGACAATCATTCAAAAAACCGCAAAAACAAACAAACAAAACAACAAAGTAAAGACATTAAATTCTACCGAGATGGCGGTGCCTGCTTTAGGCTGACTCTCCTGGTGTGAAAAGGGAACTGATGAAGTGTCAGAGGGACATGAAGGACCCAACTGCGACTTTCTCCCCGACTTCAGGAGGAAAAGGAACAGAGGAGGAAGCCCTTTCTCTCCGGGACAGCACAGCCTTGGGGATGGAGCAGTCTCTCCGGAGTCGGGGCTCCCAGGCGGGCCCCCGGCGCAGGTGCTCCCCTCTCCGCCCCTCCCAGCCCCGGCCGGCGGGGGAGGCGCCGACGCCCCGCCCGCCCCTGTGGGCTCCCGCGGGCCCTGCGCGGCCGGGGCGGGGCCGGCTGTCGTCACGCGGGGAGTACCCTGGAGGCGCGGGCCGGGCGGAGAGCGCGAGCGGCGGCGGAGCGGCTGCGGCCCCGCGCGGGACCGAGCCCTGGTCCGGACCTCGGACCCGCCCCGCACGCCCCGCGCCGCCGCCATGTACGACCCCGAGCGCGGCTGGAGCCTGTCCTTCTCGGGCTGCGGCTTCCTCGGCTTCTACCACATCGGGGCGACCCGCTGCCTGCGCGAGCGCGCCCCGCACCTCCTGCGCGATGCGCGCACGCTCTTCGGCGCCTCGAGCGGGGCGCTGCACTGTGTCACCTACATCTCCGGGATGCAGCTGGGTGCGTGCGGGCTGCCTCCCGGGCTGGGCTCCACGCGGGGACGGACGCCCCAGGCAGCGGGTGGCTCCGGGAGAGCGGGTGGGACCCTGGGGAGCGGGGACCGTCCCTGGGCGGGCGGACGCGGACACTGCGGGGTGCATCCTGTAGGTAGGGCTCCTCGTGCAGGCGACTCGCTGGGGCGTCCTCGCTCCCCTCGCCGGGGTCTCTGTCGCTGGGCCTGGGGAGGGGGCGCTCCTGAGGGGCGGCTCTTCTGAACGTGGGAACCCCGAACGGTCCGCCGGGTGGGAGCGGAGCCTTCCGACCGGGACGCCTCCCCGCCCCAAACCTCCTCAGCGCTCGGGCTTGAAGGGAGCCTCTGGCCTCGAGGTTGAGAGCCGGTGATCTCAGAGCGACGGGGAGGAGGAGGCGGGACCCGGGGAGGGAGGGTCCACGGCCTCCGCTCGGGACGCGCTGGCGGGCTGAGCTGCTGAAGCGCCGATCTGCCCTAGGTCTGACCAAGAGCGGGCTTTGGCCGAGTCCCAGGGTGGGCACCTTCCCGACTGGGACCGGAGGGACTGAAGACGCTCTGCGCCCACGCTCTTTGGATTGCAGTCCAGCCCCCTGGAGGCTGAGGGAGCGACCCTAGGGCGTCCTCCAGGGCAGACTAGCTGGAGTTGTGACCGTGGCGCGCAAGGTGGGGGGCGGGGGCGTGGAGTCCCCCATCCCATCCACTCCTCTGGTCCCCACTGGCCTGAGCCAGCCCTCCCAGCTCAGTTGCCACTGGAAGTGAGATCATGTACGCTTGAATCTCGTCCTAATTAAACATTTGTCCACGTGGGTGCCTGTGGTAGGGGAACACTTGAGGTTTGTGTCTCACTGGCCTGAACTACTAGGGTGTGGCATTCTTCCCAGGGATGGAGGGGGTTCTGACCCAGTGCTCAGGGCCTGGGGCAAGTGGCAGTGTGGAGCTGTTGACACCCAGAGGTCTCCCAGACCAGGCAGATAGTGCCCCTTACCAGCTCCCGCTTATCTGGGCTTTCCTAACAATCTACTCTTTGCTCTGCTGCTAGAGCAAGCAGGGAGTGACTCCGGTGCGGCGGGAAACCCCTGCTGGAAGGCAGAGCCCTGCCATTGGGTAGGATCAGTGAGCAGACCCTGGGCTGACTGGGAGGTGGGGATTAGGGATTGGGCAGCCCTGGCCGTCAGCCCTCCCCGGTGAGGGGGAGAGGAGTTTAGGGCAGGAAGTGTGGCCTTCAGGGAGATTAGACTGGCCTGGCCACGTGACCGTCTGCACACCCTGGGCTTTAGCAATGATAAAAGCCAGCTCTTGGATCCCAAGGTGGCCTATGGACACCCACATGGACGAATGTTTAATTAGGACAAGATTCAAATGTGCTGATCTCAGAAGCCTGAAGTATGCTCCAGTATAGCGGCGGTTCCTGACTGGGCAGAGGACTGGTGCAGCCTGGGGCTGTGCCCAGTGGGACGCAGGGAGGCTTAGGCACCACCAAGTCCCTGGAAAGTGGATCTGGAGGTTTTGGCACCAGGCTCCCGCTTTAACCCCCTGTCTGAGAGGGGGCTGTGCACTTGGGGAGTGCTGTGCGTTTCCCAGAAGCTGTGACCTGGATGGACACAGCTCCTCAGCGCCTTTGAGCCAGGGCTGACTTGGCAGGAGAGACAGGCAGAACCTGCCAGCCGTGTGCGATTCCACCCCTTCTGGCTAGGCCTAGTGGGGCCACTCGAGGAGGGAGAGCCACGCATCGAGGTCACAGTTGGATCAGGACAAGCTGGGGCATGTTTGTCTTTGTGTATCCTAGAATGCACGGCTGGCCAGGTGTCAGGCTGAGAGAGGTGGTCCTGATGCCAGGACAGTGCAGATGAGCTAGAGGGGCCAGGCCAGTGAGTGAGGTCAGGAGCATGAATGTACCCTGTGCTCACTACACAGGTAATTCTGGCAGTAAAGGCTTAAGGTTGACGATAGTAGTTATTTATTAGAAGCCTCTTCTGGGTTGAGCACCTTACAGATTGTATTTTATCAAATTCTGTCTCCAAAAGGTAGGTGAATCTTGTCCTATAATTAAAAAGGCACAGTCTGAGACTTAGGTTGTGAAGTGCCTTATTGAGGCCATTCTGATAGGGAAAGGTGGAAGCAGGATTCGAACTCGAGTCCAAACTTGCATTCTTTCTTCTGCACCCTACATTGTTAAGGCCATCTGTGCCAAAGCTCTGATGCTGATGGGTTCCAGGCCTCTGGCTTTGTGGGGCATGAAGATGGGGAGTGCTCACCTGGGCCACTGGAAGTGGGAGGCCCCTTCTTGTGGCTGAGGCCTAGAGCAGTGCTGTGCGGTAGAATACACTA
This sequence comes from Lepilemur ruficaudatus, assembly GCA_963574885.1. NCBI lineage: Eukaryota > Metazoa > Chordata > Mammalia > Primates > Lepilemuridae > Lepilemur > Lepilemur ruficaudatus. The sequence continues at coordinate 10,151 of CAUYRT010024305.1, read as the reverse complement.
TAAGTCATGCATGCCGTTGTACATTTCCTAGGAGTCATGTTGGAAAAAGTAAAAGACACAGGTGAAATTAGCTTCATTGAGCTCAATATATCCAAAATATCATTTTCACATTGAGTCAACATGCAACATTATTAATGATATATTTCATACTAAGCCTTTGAAATCCAATGTATATTTTACATGTCTCGATTCAGACTAATCACATTTCAAGGGACTAGTGGTCACCTGTGACTACTGTATTAGATAGTGCAGGTCTGGAAAAAGGTTGGCAGCTTATTTGCTCTCTGGTTTCTGGTCTCGCCAAGAAGTATTCCCATCTCCAGTGTGGTGCATTCTTTCATGCATTCGTCTCCTGCCCCTAGACCTTATTCTGCAGATCCTCATGGACTTAGTCAGGATGGCCAGAAGAAAGAACATTGGCGTCTTTCATCCGTCCTTCAATATAACCAAACATATCCGAGACAATCTCAGCAAATACCTCCCAGCCGACATTCACAAACTCATCTCCGGCAGAGTCTATATCTCGCTCACCAGAGTGTCAGATGGGAAAAACGTGTTGGTGTCTGATTTTCATTCCAAAGATGAAGTCGTGGACGTAAGCAATTTATTTCTTTGAGTATTGTCAAGTAAGAAGGGCCCTTTTGTTTTGGAAAGAGCGCTGTTGTAGGTCTCCTGCACCAGAGTGACATACCCGCTGCATCCAGTGGTTTGGTCCGTAACGTCTACAAACGCTGAATGTCCCAGGGCAGTTTCAGTTTCAAATAATCCCTGCCCCTCCTCCAACACTTGGCTCACGACCACCATGTGCAAGGAACCTATGCTGCCTGTGTCCTTCTGAGCATGTGCATGCATGTTGCATGATGAGGAAGCCTCGCAAGCATGGGAACATGTCTTATTTGCCTCTGTGCTTAGAGTCTAGCACAGAGAAGATAATTTGCAATATCAAAATACCACTTAGTTTGATTAATGCTTTTCATAAGAGTTCCTTGGATGAATGACTACATTTTACCCAACACAGGTCTGTATGAGACAGCAGCCTGGCACGTCAAACCAGCTGTCTAGCAGCCAGTTTCATCCTCTGTTTAACCTTGTTTCCAGAAGCTTTTTCTAAATAGCCAGCTTCTGTCTGTTCCCACATGAATCCGGTCTCTCACTGACTCAGTGTGGTTTCTGGCCTCATGCCCTGTAGTGTGGGGCTTCTCAGAGTGTGGTCCTGAGACCAGCAGCAGCAGCATCTGCTGGGGGCTTATTAGAGCTGCTGACCCTCAGGCCCCACTCTGACCTGCTGCGTCACATCCCAAGGTGGGGGGGCACAGGATTGGGGCTTCCATGAGCTCTCCAGTGACTCTAATGAATGTCAGCATGTGAGAAGCACCCATCTAGCACCTTCCGGTCATTGAGTCAACAAGCCTTGGTCCTGTCTGCGAAGGCCCAGTGAGTGCGGCTCTCATGGAGAGCCAGGAGAGGAAGTCCAAGTCCGCGGGCAGTGCTGTGGCTAAGACCACGGGCCTGCAGGCAAGGGCGCGTGCCGGTTCATGGTTCATTCAACCCGCGTGTTACAGGCCCTGCTCTGCACAAAGGGCATTTTCAGATGCACGGCCTCGCTCGTTTGTTGAAGGCTTGCTGTAAAGGGGCAGGGAAGTGAAAGGGCAGTGTGTCTTGACACGTGGTTTCACTCCCTCTGTGTCCACAGGCCCTGTTGTGCTCCTGCTTCATCCCTGTCTACTTCGGCTTTATCCCTCCTACCTTCCGAGGCGTGGTAAGTCTGCTCTCCCACAGCTGCAGGGTGGGCCGGGGGCTTCCCATCTAAGGCGTGTCACACAGCTCCCGCCCACGAGCCGAGCCGCCAGTCTCAGGCTCCCCTGACTGTGTGCCAGTGCGGAGCCCTGGGCCTCGCAGCCTTTCCGACAGAGAACCCACAGCCGGCCCTATTTCCAGGCCGCCTGGGAGGCAAAACTTCCTTCATGTGTAATTCATTATCTCGCCATCCGAACCAGCGCGCCGGCTGGTTCGCTTAACCTACACACGAGCTCCGGAGATAACTTCCCCGTGGCCTAGTTAAAGTATAAGACACCTGAGAATCTGTCACTCAATAAGGTAGAGCTTTATTCTTAGGGGGAAATGTAACATTCATATATTTCCTAAACCAAAAAAAAAAAAAAAAAAAAGAAAGTCTGTGAGTCTGGCCTAACACGGATTTTTGCTTTATTTTGTTTTGCCACTTTGTGGTGCACAAGAGAAAGTTCAGGTTCGAAAATACTAGCCTTTTAGGGGTCATTTCTGAGCATGAGAACGCTAACAGGATATTTGATAGAATCCTGTAGGTAACATAGGCAAAGCCCAGTGGCAGAGGGAAGTCACACTTAGGAGACATCTGTCACAAGCCAGGTACTGCATCTGCAGTCCTTACTGAGCCTTTGCTCAAGGATATAAAAGGAAAGAAAACTCATCCTCAGAAGAATTTATCCAAAATGCCACTTCACTGTGGGATACGAGGACATTTTCTTTTCTTTCTTTCTGCAGAAAGAGGCAGACACATTCACTGAATGTGCAAGGGGGAAACCACAGGAGGGTGATTACCCCTCACAGGACATTTTCTGAGAGCTGCCTGGGTCCCAGGTGCACTGTTTCATTTGTCTCAAAAGCCCCTTAAGTCGCTGGTTCTCACTTTCGGGGAGAGTGGAGAGAGACAGGCCCACAGGTTAGATACCTTGTCCCAGGTTTCCCAAGCAAGGGGGTCTGGGTTTGAATTCATTGACATCTGTCTTCTTTGGGTTCACATCACACTTTGTCCCCAGTGCATAATGCACCCCTTGTTCCTATGGCCCCTTTACGCACATTACATGGGCACGCCTGCCCGGCCATGGGACTTGGCCAACACAACATGGGCTGGACTGCAGTCCCCATCTACCTCTGTGCCAGGCACTTGGGTGCAGTGCACATACTGTACAACAGCATACGGCAACGCTGAGTGCCAGTGTGGAGCCTGGCCTGGCACAGAAATGCTCAGTAAGGATTTGTTGCAAGAGTGATTCCAAAGCCACTATCGTCCCACCGTGTCAGCCTGTTTTTCTGGCTCTGGTCTGAAAAGTCATTAAACATTAGCCCAGAGCTTCAGACATCGTCAGTCCTTTTTTCTCTTCCTTAAAAGCGATACATAGATGGAGGAGGGAGTGACAACGTGCCTTTTTTTGATGCCAAAACGACCATCACCGTGTGCCCCTTCTATGGAGAGTATGACATCTGCCCTAAGACCAGGTCTACGAACTTTCTCCACGTGTACTTCGGCAAAAACTTCAACGTGCGCGTCTGCTCGGCAAACCTCTACCTTTTCCTCAGAGCGCTTAACCCCCCAGATCCCAAGGTGAGTGGGGTGTTCGGGGGCGGGGTGCCTCCCTGTTTGCCAGGAGATGCCAGTTGTTTTCTATGCAATCAGACCGAATTGTCACCAGTGCTACTGGTGATCAACTCAAAGAAAAGGTGTTTGCCCCAGAAGCTCAGTGATGCGCCACCTTGATAACGGGAATCGCCAGGGAACGTGCACCTAGACCTGAAGCCCAGATCCCACTTCCGGGGACTATTGTTTAAATAGGGCGGTGTAGCCTTTAGCTTTTTCAGTTACCAAGATGATTGTTCGTTGCAGCCGTGGTCAAGAGCCGCCACATTCAGTGGTTGAACCTTTTTTGATTGCTGCTGTTGTAGGTTGCCTCACCCCCTCCCATAGAAAATGTGCAGGCCGTGTGCACCAACAGTGGTGCTCCTGGGGAGAAAGTAGGCTGTGCAGTACGGGGTACACAGTAGTGCAAGCGCCCGGGGGAGGGAAGACTGTGTAAGAGGGTTGGCTTTCCTGTGGTGCGTACGCAGGTGAGTAGAGGAGGCAGCTTGATGGTCCTAGTGACAGTTAGGGCAGGCCCTGAGATTTGTTACGGGGAAGGCTTATCCCAGGACCAAGGGAGCTCATAGAAACAAACCCCTGTCATGCTGGGGTGCCAGCAAAGTCTCCGTGGAGTGGTGATACTCGAGCCGAGTCCCACAGGAGACTGTCTCCTGGGAGTACAAAGTGCTCTGTTCAGTCTCAAGGTGGCCGTGCTCAGCAGCTCAGAGCCTGGACCATTCTTCAGTTCTTCTTGGCAGTCTTCAGATGATGTTTAAATAAATGCACTTAGTGACTCCCCGGCTGTTCACTTGCTTGGTTCGCTCACAGGTGCTTGGAGAGCTATGCCTTCGAGGGTATCTGGATACGCTGCGGTTCTTGGAAGAGAATGGTATGTGTGGGCCGGGAGGATCCGATGGGACAAGCCCTTTCAGCAAGCGTCCTCGGCAGCCTCAGTAAACTGGAGCTTTGCCTTAGATCCGCCACTCCCACTAGGCGCTCAGCGCCTTCCCCGTCATACTCCCCCTACCGTCAACCCTGACGTGGGAAACCTTTGCCCCATCAGACACTTGGGGAAACGGAGGCGTGGAGAGGAGAGCCCAGGAGCATCCCCTCCCTGGGGGTCAGAGCCAGGATCCAAACTGAGATTCACAACTCCGGGCTCTGTCCCTCCCCGGATCACCGTATCTGAATGCGGCAGTGTGTTTTCCTTTCCACTTTGTGATCCTTTCGTTGAACAGGGGCTGAAGTTGACAGGGCTTCTGAGACTGGGCCCCAGGTGAAGCAGTCAGAGTCCAGGTGTGGGTCACATCCAGAGACTAGTTTGTTTTCTTTCCCAAGCCAAGATCTTGACTTCAAATCATGCTGGCTTCTCCAGGCTGGGGGAGTTGGGCTCTAGAAATATAAGAGTGTTTAAGTCTCCTGTGTGGTTAAGAAAAAAATTTTTTTAAAAAAAGGAAATATTAGAGCAGAATCAAATATGAGGTGCGTTTGGAGCTATTTTTCTTTAATATTGAAAGTTGGTTAATGTATTGATCTTCTCGATTAGTCTTTGACGAAGACCAGGGAGGCCGTGTTTATATGGACATACGTGTGTTGATCTTCTCAGAAAATGTTCATTGTGCAAGCAGTTGGCTATGTGCCAGGGATACTGCAGCGACCAAAGAGACGTGGCCTGGCCCGTCTCCTGGGGGAGGAGGGCTGATCCATGCGGGGAAGCAGAGTGGTGTGCTCATGGGAAGACGCAGGGTGCTGTGGGATCACCCAGCAGGGATCTCTAGGGCCTGAGGACAGTGGGGCTTCCAGAAGGATCTGGACCTGCATTGAGACTTTGGGGCTGAGTAGCAGAGCTCTAGGAATGGCGGCCATGGATGTGAGGCCTACAGGCCATAGAGAGGGTGGACCGAAGGCCCGTGCAGCTGGCCTGGCAGGGGTTGGGTGCGGCACTGAGGGATGGAGAAGAGGGGCGGGCTGGGCCTCGTGGACCTGGTGGCGGGGGTGGGGGTCGCGCCCAGCAGCAGCAGGGAGCCACTGATGACTGTGGAAACAGGAGCGAGGGGGGTCAGAAGGGAGCTGTGGAAGCCCCCTGGCAGGGGTGCAGGGAGCGGGAGACCCACATCCAGGAGGCCAGTGAGGCAGTCGGAGGCTTGGCTGGGGTCAGGGCAGCGAGGGTGGTGAGAAGGAAACCAGTTTGAAGGGGCCCAGGGGAACAGGACTTGGACATGACGGACAGGCGATTCGGGAGGAGGAAGGCGACCCAAGGGTGAAGTCCGGGCTGTGGCTCCTGCAGTTGGGGTGGGGCAGGCGGGGGCTCTGCTCACTGGTGTGGCAGCCGCTGTGCTGCATGTCCCGAGGCATCATCTCTCTGGGGACAGATTCCTTGCGACACACCCAGGGGAAAGCGCCTTCTCAGAGGCTGAGGAGTGTGTCTCGTAGAGGCCTGGAAAGATCCAGGGAGGCACAAATGTGAGTTACCGTGGGGAGCAAAGCTCGGGCACCAAGAAGCAGTCCCTGGTCTCTCTAACCTGGGTTGGAAGTGAGAGTTGGGCCAGGTGCAGCCGTGGGTGTCTGAAACCACTGTCCCCCTGCCTGACCCAGTGTGCGGATTCTGTGAGAGCAGGGCCACTAGCTGTGTGGCTCTGGACAAATCTTTTACAGTCTCTGTGCTTCTGATTCCTCAGCTAAAAAACAGATGATGATGCTGGTACTGGCTGCATGGCTGCCGCGAGGCCTGACGGCTGAGCGCCTGGCTCGGGGCCTGGATGGCAGGCTGAACCGGCGGCCCGTTAGTGCGTGTTAGTCATAACCCTGTGTCTCCACCCGTGAATCCAGATGTGGAGGTGGAGCCCACATAGCAGGAGCTGAACTGAGCATCTGTCTGGCTTCAAAGCCTCACACTTCTTTCCCTCTGTGACAAACACCTTCCCCTTGGGTTTTGCTAATGACAGGCCGGCAGTTTCCCTCAGGGTTGTAATGATCCTCTCACTTCGCACATCCGCCTGGTGGTTTTCCTTCCCTGCCGTTGCAGGCATCTGTAACAGGCCCCAGCCGTGCCTGGAGTTATCCCCAGAAGATAAGGAGTCGGAGGTCACCGGGCCCCTCTGGGAGAACATGAGCCTGGAGTCTTCCCTGGGGCCAGCTGCCATGGAAACGGAGCTCCCGGGGAATGAGCTGCTGGACCACCTGGGCCTCAACATCCCGCCCTGGAACAAGAGCATGCTGCCCTGGGACAAGGGCATCCTGCCTTGGGATGAGAGCATTCTGGGGACCCTCTCGCCCACGCTCACTCTAGGTACTGGCTCCTTGGGGGTGGGCACGGGCCATGTGTGTTTCCTGTGAAAGTTCGAGAGAGTGAAAGGGCCTCTTTCCTGTGTGCTATGGAGGAGGGTGATGCTGCCACTCGGGTGATGCTGCCACAGAGTGACCAGGACAGGCCGGTGGGGAGCATCACTGCCCACCCACACAGGCCCAGTTTGGGGTCGCCACCTCCCAGCGCAGGCCTCCCCCATCCCAGCACCTGCCGTGTCTCCCATGTCATGGGGTCGTGATCATACAGAAAACAAACGCCACCTGAGCCTGCTGGGGCTGACCACACAGGCTCCTGCCCGCAGCAGCCGGGCCCTCGCTCCCCTTGGCAACTCCGTCTCCCTGACGTGGCTCCTAGGCTCTGTCTGCGATGGGGTGTATGGACCCTAGGCCGGGGGTTCAGCCGCTGGGACTCGGCCCCTTACTCAGAACGCCACTGTCCACTATCCACCCACCTCAAGCCTCCTTTCTTGAGGCCTCTCCTAATTGCCACTTGCCCCAGACCCATGGTTTTGAACCTCCATTGAATGGTGCTATATCTTTTAATGTCATCAAATATTAAATGGACAGCGGTTTAATTTGAATGTTTGTGCCCCCCCCAAGTTTATATGTTGAAATCCTAACCCCTGAAGCAGTGGTCTTAGGAGGTGGGGCCTTTGGGAGGCCCCAGAGAGCCCCTTTGTCCCTTGAGGACACAGAGGCGCTGTCTGTGAAGAAGGAGCCCTCACCAGACACCAAGACATCTGCCGGCGCCTTGATCTGGAACTTTCCAGGACTGTGGGAAATACATGTTTGTTGTTTATAAGCCGCCAGCTAGTGGCATCTTGTTATGGCAGCCTGAGCAGCCTGAGTCAGGCAGACAGACGGAGCCACAGGCCAGCTTCTGAGTCAGGCAGTGGGAGAAGTTGAGAAGTTGCGTCCGACACAATTCCTGGCCCTTGAGGTGCAAACACCCTAAGGGGTGGGAGACTCTAGGTGTCATAAGGTCATCAGGGGAAGTCTAAGGCTGGGGCTGCAAGAAGAAGGGGCTGGAATCCAACCGAGGGGTCAGGCCCGGTGTGTAGCATTTGAGTGGATTGTAGGACGAATGTGCCATCACGGTTGACGTGGCCGTTTCTGTGCATGGCATGTGCCGTGGGCTATATTCGGGTTTCTTTGTACAACGTGGTGCTTGGCCTTGTGACTTATACAACAGCATCTATTTAATTTTAGCTACGACATTGAAAGTGGCCCTGTCTTTTCAAGGAAAACAAAAAGCAGGCTTTTTGGAATGGCTACTTCCAAACATACTTGTCAATTTATTTATTTATGTATTTTTTGAGACAGAGTCTCACTCTGTTGCCCGGGCTAGAGTGCAGTGGGGTCAGCCTAGCTCACAGCAACCTCAAAGTCCTGGGCTCAAGTGATTCTCCTGCCTCAGCCTCCCGAGTAGCTGAGACTACAGGCATGTGCCACCAATTTTTATATATACAGATATATATTTAGTTGTCCAGCTAATTTCCTTCTATTTTTAGTAGAGATGGACAGATCGTTTGAGCTCAGCAGTTCGAGACTAGCCTGAGCAAGAGCGAGACCCCGTGCTAGGATTACAGGCCTGAGCCGCCGCACCTGGCCCATATTTGTCAATTTAAAAGAACTGTGACTTGGGAGCCGTGTGTCCTGTAAGCTGCCCCAGGGCTGTTCTGGGCCATGTTCCCCACTCAGTCTTCAAATGGCCTTGCTGTGGAGGGGACAGCCTGGCAGACCCCAGCGCCTGTCTCCCTGGGAACACGTCTGACCCTGCCGCTGCCAGCATTGGTGTGTGTCACGGAAATTCCGAGCATGCCAGAGTACAGTCGTTGGGTTTTTCACACCGGAGGGAGGGATAGCTCCAAATTGTCTTTTCCAGCACTGAGCAAAGCGATCGAAGACAGAGGTGGCTACATAAGCAAGATCTGCAACTTCTTACCAGTCAAGATAATGTCCTACGTGTTGCTGCCCTGCACGCTGCCTGTGGAGTCTGCGGTCATTTTTGCCCAGCGGTGAGCATCTTCTGTGACTTTGTCATCCTCACGGTGCTGGTGTGAGGACGGAGATCACAGCTGTGAGGCCCTGGGCCTGGGGCCTGGCTCCCTGCACAGCAGGACACGGCTCACAGTCCCTGAAAGCTGCCTGCCTGTCCTAACAGCCGCGTGCACCTGTCACACACTGAGAGCTCGGAAACCCCCCTGGGGACTTCTGGAGCAGGCAGTGGACTCATATGGCATCTGGTCCAGCCTCTCATGGGTGCCTGAGGAACCTGAGGCCCAGAGAGTTTGGGGTCACAGCTCTGCGGTCACAGGGCTGGCTAGCAGGCCAGCCAGGCCCAGAAGGAGGGTCACTGCTGCCCCTCAGGCATGTTTCCCTTTAAAATCACATGAAGGGAGTAGAGTTTGGGGAATCCCATCTTTCGTTCCAGCCATAGTTTGTTAATATGATTCAGAGTCATCGATCAGGAGATCGAAGTGAAATGCTCCTAGAACTTATTGATCAGGCTCCCCCTGAAACAGGGGCCAGAGGGTCGGCAGCTTGGCCTAGTAGTCAGACTGCCCTGGGTCAAAGCCTGGCTGCACCACTTACCACAGCTGTGTGGCCCTGGACAACTGAATTGACCTCTCTAGAAAGTGGCAACGGTTAGAGAAATCACCTAACTAGAGGGGGGTCAGGAGGCTCTAGGAGGTGCTGTGCATGACGTGCTCAGCCACAGTAAGCACCCAGTTAGCACGGTGCTGATCTATGTTTTCAGATAATAACAGCAAGAGCGAAAATTGGATGGCAGATGAGAATATGGGCTTTAGAAATAGACCAGGGCTCTGCAGTTTCTAAGCTGTGTGACCTTAGGCAAGTTACTCAACTTCTCTGAGCCTCAGTGTACTCTTCTGTAATACCTGGATAAGAAAAACTACCTCAGTGGGTTGCCGGGAAGTGGGAGGCACTCGATTAAAAAAAAATTACCGTGATCTGACTGCAAAAAAAAATTGAGCTGGCCGGGTGTGGTGGCTCACGCCTGTAATCCTAGCACTTTGGGAGGCCGAGGCGGGAGGATTGCTCAAGGTCAGGAGTTTGAAACCAGCCTGAGCAAGAGCGAGACCCCGTCTCTACTATAAATAGAAAGAAATTAATTGGCCAACTGAAAATATATAGAAAAAGTGAGCCGGGCCTGGTGGCACATGCCTGTAGTCCCAGCTACTCGGGAGGCTGAGGCAGGAGGATCGCTTGAGCCTGGGAGTCTGAAGTTGCTGTGAGCTAGGCTGACGCCACGGCACTCTAGCCTGGGCGACAGAGTGAGACTGTGTCTCAAAAAAAAAACCAATAAACAAAAAAGTCACAAAGATTTTTTTTTCTTTTGAGACACAGTCTCACTCTGTCGCCCAGGCTAGAGTGCCGTGGCGTCAGCCTAGCTCACAGCAACTTCAGACTCCCAGGCTCAAGCGATCCTCCTGCCTCAGCCTCC
>CAUYRT010024304.1:0-32443 GCA_963574885.1 Lepilemur ruficaudatus | reverse complement strand
TCAAACTATATATACATATTCACTCTTTGTACAAGCAGAGTGACAATTAGATGGGCTGGGTGAGAGAGAGAGAGAGAGAGAGAGAGAGAGAGAGAGAGAGAGAGAGAGAGAGAGAGAGAGAAAGTGAGCACATACATATTGCCAAGAATTGAGGACTGCTTGGAGCTGAGACCCATCAGGAAGGGTATCTTCATTTATTAGGTGAGGAAAGAAGTAGGGTGAGAAAGGGATTTTTACCAGACTGTATTGAAGGTACTAAGAAAAAAAGGACATTATTGGTAGAGTATTAGTTTTCGGTACTGCCTGAGCCCCACTCTGCCCCTCATCCCATATACACCTCCCCACAGGGTAAGGAGGGCACAGGTCCAAGAAGACATGGCTACTCAGAGCCCATATGCCCCTTTCTCAGCCACCCTTGGAGTACCAGGACTCTGGAATCCCCTGTTCATGCAGTCTTGTGGCCCCTTCCAGGAGCTGTGAAGACTCTTCCTTGAGGGGTCTATTCCCTCAAGGGTGAACCACACTACCTCTAGCCAAGATCACTAGCCAACAGATAATTATTTGTGAGAGACGGAGAGGGAGCTTGCAAGTACTGAGTGCTGTGCTTGCACATGAGTACTGAGGGCCCTTGTAACCAGCCATGGAGCTGGGGGTGGGAGGAGAAGGAGGAAGGGTCGGGTTTGGGGAACCACAGGCCAGAGTCTTGAGAAGTCTAAATTTGAATATGGCCCTTCAGTTTGTCATGAAGGGAGCATAGGATCTTGTCAAAGTGGGAGCATAGGATCTACTTTATTTAACAGTTTGTTAGCTCAATTTATAACTTCTAAATATTTATATCTGTGATCCAGTATGTGGACTCTTGCTCCAGGCCTTACAAATGTTAGGAACACATCTGTTTGTGTTAATGCCCTCCCACGGTGAGAGCTAACCTGCTGTTCCTCAGGGGAAACTTACATCATGGTCTGGGCCTCCTGAAAGAATTCATCTTCTGACATGGAGCCCTCCTTAATCATCTTAACGGCAACGTCGTACTGCCCTTTCCACTTCCCCAGCTGGACCACTCCAAACTGGCCACTTCCCAGCTCCTTCAACAGGGTAATCTCTTCTCTTTTTAGTTCCCAGATTCCTAATGAGGCAAGACAGACACTCTTTAGGATGAACATACAAGGCTTCACAGCTAACAGCTTCCCAAGTGATTTCCTCTCCAATGAGAGTTTCACATGGACAATATGAACAACAATAGTTTTTATTTTAGGTTGATTGATAACTTTAAAAAATCCTTAGTGATGTGGTCTTATGACCACATGGTATTGCCACCCAAGACAATACTGTTCTTGGAGTAGCTACACCTATTGACAAGAAGGCTCAGTGTAAAAAATACTTTGCCAACCAGAGGCATCTTAGGCTCAGGGGCAAAATGTGCTCAATGCCCTTAAGTTGGTAAAATATTGTTAGATTTTCTTATAAAACAAATTACATTGTGATCTGGGTGTTTGTTATTATCCTAATACAGAAGGTTGAAGACTGGCTCCACTGATCCGCTGAGCAGGCAGAGAATCCAGGAAAAAGAAAGGACAGACAATGAATGAAGTTCTGGAGGGCAACGATAGGGTCTAATAAGAAGGAAAATTTGGCAATCTTTTTTTGTAATTCAGGGAGCTTTAACATTTAGATTGGGAGGATAGAATTTTTTTTAAAAGAAAATCCTCCCTGGCACAATCTGAACAGGAACCTCCTTCCTGTCTTCCCTCTCTTTTATTAGTAAGTTAATCACATATTTTAAAACCAAAAAGGGTGGGAAATGGGGTTTAAGAGCCCAAGGGTTGGTCCATACCACTTCCCAGGGACACAGAGACGGGGACCTTGTTGGCCTTGGTTGACACGGGGTGGCGGAGCCGTGTGATCATGCCTGCAAAGGAACCAGCATCATATGATCACATCATTATATCATATCCCAGCACATTACATAACATTGGTTCACAATTAGTATCTCTACAGAGTAGCTGAAAAAGCAAAGAGATCAGGGTGTTGCGATGCAGAGAGAGAATCCATTCTGACTATACTCATCTTGTAGTTGTGTTAATTCATTTGGCTAAGTAGCTCAATGCAAAGCAAAAGTTAAACAAGTAAACCACTTTATGTGATTTCTTAAAAATCCCATAGAAGTTCGTTGCTTGATGAAATCTTTTACCTTAAAATTTTTCCCATTTTTATTTTGGTATCTCTTTACAGTTCTATACTTAAATATGTATACTCACAGCACACACATTTGGCAAAAAAATTCAAATAATACAGAAAACGGAACCTGTTATTACATTTTATTAAATGGTCATTTTAATTGTTTACATTGAGTTATGGTGAATGAAGCTGGGTTATAATACTTATAGTGGCTTGAAAGAACTCATTAAAAAAAATATGCTTGCTTTAAATGTGGGACATTTCCAGGTCACAGGAACTATCACACAGGTACTTTTTCCTTCCTTCCTTTTTCTATATGTTTGTTTGCTTTTTATATGAGTGTTCGCCAAACTTTTAAAATCCTGCACCTTTAATCAATAAGTAAATAAATAAATTTAAATAAATAAAATTTAAAAATTAGCACATTCCTCTGAAATATGTATATGTACAACTCCTGTTGTAATAATATTTTGTGAATTATAAAATACACAATGAAAAGAAGAATGAGATTTAAAAAAATCTAAATAAACACTTTAGTAATTTCTTTCTATACACTGTTAAGTTTCTTGTGCATCCTCTGGGGTGGAATCATTCCATTTAGAGATGTCTGTTTATACAACACCATTCCCAGAAGGTACTTTTGAGGTGCTTCAGGTTAAAATAAACAATTGAGGAAATTGGGGCAAATGAAATATACAAGTAAGAACCCAAATGAAAACCAGCAGTGAGGCCAATTCACCTATATGCCCACAATGAAGTCATATAAAACAGCACAAATATGACGCTGAGCCAATGGCTCATTTTTACTCACTGTTGGAAATTTGCCCAGTCACTGCTCTTAAGGGGCACTATTGTAGGAAAAAAGAGGGGGATTTCTCTCTATATTTTCACCAGTCAATTAGGCAAAATTTTGGAAGAATACTAGCACCCCATGTTGAGAAATGGTTGTTAATGGGATTGTATATTTCTGAAAAACATTTAGCAATGTTTACATTGTAAGTATTCTTAGCCTTTGTCTCAGAAAGTCCACTGTAGGAATTTGGCTATAGAACCACTCACATGGGTGCACAGAGCTGTATGTGCAGGACTGTGCACTTAAACACCTGTTATAATGTGGAAATATTGTACATGATCCAACTGCTAATCAATAGAGGGCTAGGTGAATAAATTATGAGGTAATTCTACAATAGAATTCTGTTAAATAGATCAAAGTAAGCTATATGTATCTGCATGGAAAGATCACTAAGATACACTGAGTAAAGAAAGCAAGCTGTATTACTTGATGGGTACAATGTACACTATTCGGGTGACGCTTACACTAAAAGCCCAGACGTTACCGCTATGCACTATATTCATGTAATAAAACTACACTTGTACCCCCTAAATCTACAAAAATTAAAAAATGATAAAAATAAAAGAAAGAAAGCTGAACAGTGTGTATAGAATGACCTCAATTCTATAAGAATGTAATGTATGTATATATGGATGTATATGTATTTTTAATATGCATATATAGATAGATATGGGCTGTCTGGAAAGTATCCAGCCATTATTAATATAAAAGGAATGGTTACATGACTGGATACTTTCTGGACATCCCTCATATAATTTCTATTTATATGTATAATGAATAATAAGCATTAGTATCAGCATGCAAAAAAATATGTCAGAATAGACACCAACTTGTCCATGGAGGTTATCCATCCAATAAAATATATTTCTATAATACTTGAATTTTATAAGCAAATTGCTTTTGTAGGCAGAAAAAACCCTACAGATATTTTCATAAAGAGAATTTCTTCTTCTAAGTCACTCAAATTCATTCTTTCTGACATTATAGAGTGTATCATGTTATTAAATATATGCTAGTAAATGTAAATTAAAAATCCCAGCAACAAAAGGACTTGAGAACATTTTTTTCTACTTTCATGGTTCCCTGTATAATTAAGAATATTAAGAGGATCAGTAGCATCCAAGAAAATTTATATTTATAGACAAGGACCCATAAAAGAAAAACCAAAATTAGTTACCTGCTGAATTGTGTTGATGATAGTGGATAAGTTCTGGAATGGAATCAAAACAGTAGTTTTCTGCCAGGTATAATTTGCTCTCAGCATTTGTATGCACATGGTAATGTTTGACAGTTCCTTTTTTATCACTAATAAAAAAGAAAGAGTGTTAGGATGCTTGAAATAAACAATTAAAGCTTGGTTAAACAATGGCTAAATAATTATTTTAGATGCACGTGCACATTTTGGAGAGCGAAGTCAGGGAGGGTTTCTCAGTCTTGACATCTGGTGTTTTTCTGGAGATATCCATGACAATCAGTAACTATGGAAGAGGGCCCTTCTCTGAACTCAACATATCCTTTGTGCATATACAGAATTCATGTATAATAACATTCCAACTTTCTAGACTGCTCCTCTCTTAGTGTTTAAAACTGGAATCCTTCTTTGATGACCAAGAGGCTTGCAGTTCTTCCGGATCATTATTCTGAACATGAACTCTCTTTAAGGGTAATAATGGAGATGGAAACGTGGGAAGCAAAGGTAAATTAGGCTGTGGGTATTCTTACCCCAGGGCATGAGCGGGAGGCTCTTTTGGGAGTGGGGCATGCAGGATGAAGTGGGTGGGGATGTCCTTTAATTCCTTATGCGAACTGGTACCTTTTCCATGTAAAACATTTTTTTCTTTTCCTCTACTTTTAGAAAATAATGGTGAATTCATGCACATTGGTTTGATTGTGAAGTATGGAATAGTGGTCAAGAAATGGGCTTTGAGTTTAGTTCTACTGCTGGCAGGCTGCCTCATCTGGTTGGTATAAAGATTGGATGAGATATTTTATACATGTATATACATATATATATATCTGCACTATGCTTGGCACATAAGAAACAGTTAATAAATTGTAACACAAACCTAGTTAAAATTGCAATTATAAAAGGAGAAAGGGTGCTTTTTTGTTGCAAAAGGCAAATCAGCTCTTGGTGGCAGCAGGGAATTCACTCAAGCTCATTCTGTGTTGGCTTTAGTCAGCATCCAGGTGTTACCATGTGCAATCTAGTATTAATATATGAGATGCACAGGGGACATGGCTTCTGGCACTGGAAAATGCCATGTAACCACTCAGGTACATCTTATTTATTATCTCAAGTTGGAGGTAGGTAATCTGTAAAAAAATTCCCAAAATAAAATAACTTTTCATTACTTAATTATAAATATACATGTATATATGCACGGAGGGGAAGGGCACACAGAGATGGCACCAAGGCACAGTTATTCAATCTAGCTGCTAAAAAAAGGTTGCACACATAGAAAAATTTTTGTTTCAAATGGTCCTAATCAAGGTTTGACCAGATTCTCATTCCAAAGCATTGGGGGTTTCCATGCAGACACAGAGGTGTGGATGAAGGAACATGCCTTTGCTGTTGGAGGTCCAGCTGCAAGTTGGTCACTTATTAGCTTTGTAGGCAGCTCTTTATAAGCTCTTTTTGAACCTCAATCCTCCCATCTGTAAAATGGTGTAAATAAAAACAACTTTTCTATTTGTTCTGGAGGATGATTAGGAGGAACGAAAGGGCTAACAGCCAATGGGTAAGTGGCCTATAAAACTCTGAAGAGAGATCCTGACGTTGGTGATGATGACTTGCATGAAATAACTGCGGAGCATCTTACATGCCTAAGTGCTGAGGTGGCGGAGTGGAGCAGGTAACTGCGCTTTCCCAGCAACAACAAAATAATAGCAATTGCTGTTAGTTCATTAAGTACTAGGCACTGTTTTCATCCAATACATGAATTTAACTCACTTCATCCATGTAATGTAATAATCATCATTATGTTGCCTTTTCAGATGAAGAAGTTGAAATGCCACGTGACATTTGCCTCTTAACACTCTTAACAGAGGTTAAGAAACTTGCTCAATGTCATAAAGCCCTGAAATGGTAGAGCCAGGATCTAGAAGTTCAGCTTCAAACAAGAACTCTTAACTGCACAAAGAGGACAGCACCCTAGAAGGAAGCTGTGCAGAGAACACAGCTGTACTGTCAACCTTCTGTGAACTCTGCCCCCACTGGGAAGGCTTACTAAAGACTGAACACTGGAGGAGGCTTCTCAGCTCGGCAGGTGGCTAGAGCTGAGAGTGTAGAGGCTTCCTTGCTATTTTCTCTCTTTCTAGGCTGGGGCCTGAATTGAAGGGAATCACCCAGGAGGAGTCTTATAATCAATATTTACTGAGGTGTGCTGTACTCTGGATGCTCTGCCGCTGCCTGGGGTGGGCAGGAGAGGATCACCCAGAGAACAGCCTCTTGAAAGCATGGGGAAAAGGAAGGTAAGTACAAATGATCACATTCAACAGAAATACTTTGATCCCAAATTCCAGAGTTTAAAGATGGCGTCTTATCCCTAAACGTGATCAACTGACTGGCCTATTCAAGGAACATACACAGAAAGATAAAAGAAATAAACCCCTGTAATACTTACTTCACAGCCTTGCTAAATAAGGACACTGTGTACATCCCCACTTGGCTGGAGTTTCTAACCATAAATGCTCCTTCTTTTCCCTGAAAAGGAAGGAAAATGTAGAAGGAACAGAAAACATTTTTGTTATTCTTGAAAATGATTTTTCATGGTAGGTGGTATGAAAATCTTTTAGATCCACCTTAAATCACCAAGGGCACAAATTACTTAACTGTTGGCACAGAAGGGGGCTCACAGTTTAGCTTTCTTCCTTTTCTCACTCATTATCTGTATAGTATCCTGAGGGCTTTAACTCTTCCTCTACAGTTAGTTTTAACCCTCTCTGATCATTTTCTTTATTCTGTACTTACACAAGCCTAATGTTTTTCATCTTTATGAAATAAAATTTATAATGACATATCACCATATTGTGCCCTTAGAAGGTTTTAGAAAACCAAAGATCCAGAATGAATCACTTGTTAAAGTTCTACGCTCAACTTGTCTTTCACAATGACTTGTGCTAATTCTAAGCAGATTCAGATTCAGAAAGAGCAGGTAATAAACTATGAATGTGACAAAACATCAAACGAGGTCATCACATTCTCACTAGCACCCCTCAAAGAAATGATTGGTGTGTTTAGTGTTTTATCAGATTAAACTATAATAAAGGGTCATTTTTAGAGATCACAAGAGTTTGCTATTGGTAATTCATACCAATTAGTAATAAAATCAGATTAATGTAGTCCTCATCACATCTGTTGTACTTTGGTCTAGGTGCTATCCAGCAGCCACAGAGCTGAGGTAAACGGCTACATTGATGGCCCCATAAATCATCTATCTTATTCATGCCCTGAGCAGTCCCCTCCCACACTGACCCCGGGTTGGACCATGTGACTTGCTATGACCAATGGGACCTTAGCAAACATGCAAAATCAGAGACTCGATAAGTGCTTGCACTGCGGGGCTTGTCCTCTTTGACCACTGCCATGCTGTGAGGAGGCCCACGGCAGGCACATGGGGAAGCTGCTTGGAGAAGAACTGTAGCACCCCAGTTGACTGCCTCAGCTAAACCCAACCCCGCAGTCAATCCAGCAGCCAGGCCGGGCGTGGTGGCTCACATCTGTAATCCTAGCACTCTGGGAGGCCAAGGCAGAAAGATTGTTTGAGCTCAGGAGTTCGAGACCAGCCTGAGCAAGAGTGAGACCCCATCTCTATTAAAAATAGAAAAATAAGCCAGGTGTGGTGGTGTGCACCTGTAGTTCCAACTACTTGGGAGGCTGAGGCAGAAGGATCCCTTGAGCCCTGGAGTATGAGGTTGCAGTAAACTACGATGATGCCACTGCACTCTACCCAGGGCAACAGAGTGAGACTCTGTCTCAAAAAAAAAAAAAAATCCATCAGCCAAATGCAGCCACGTGAGCAACCTTAAACAAAACCTGCTGAAGAACTGCTGGGCCAGCTGCCTCACAGAATCATGAGAAATCATAAATCTTCTTATTCAAGCCACTAAATTTAGTGGGTGGTTTATTATACAGCAGTAGATAACAGAAACAGAAGGGGCTAGACCTGAAAGGCTTTGTAACCAATAGACTGGACAACCAATACTCTATGAGGTCTTGACTGTCTAATTAGCAGTAAGGTTTCTGGGAGAAGTGCTTTTAACCTCGGGGCCCCAAATTAAAAAGGGATTCTGTGAGGTTATTTTAAAGATAAGACTATTTACCTTTTGTCTCAGTAACTGCTCAGATTGTGATCTGGAGATGTTACCTGCAAACCAGCTGCAACAGGAAAGAATTCCATATTTGAGAATGAGTACTTTTTAAATTGCATGACTTGGCACTCAACTTTCTAATCTGCAAAATGAAGCATTGGTCTACATCAGGGCTTTCCAAGCCTGACTGCTTAAGAGAATCATCTGAGGAGCTTTTCAAAAATACACATTATTGAGTCCCCACCACCCAATTTTGATTCTGCGGTGGGGACACATTTGAACCTTTAAATGGGCTAGTGTCTAAGAACCTTTGGCTTC
Source organism: Lepilemur ruficaudatus (assembly GCA_963574885.1). NCBI lineage: Eukaryota > Metazoa > Chordata > Mammalia > Primates > Lepilemuridae > Lepilemur > Lepilemur ruficaudatus. Next base: position 23,781 of record CAUYRT010024304.1, on the reverse strand, counting down.
CTCCTAGGTGACCTCTAAGTTCTCCCATATTGCACCATTTTGAATGAGGGCCAGAGATTAGACCAGTGAAGAATATTCCAATGAGAAATTCAGGGTTGCCAAGGATGAAAACTCTGTCTTTCAACTCTACCATTTCCTTTGAATAATCCAATAGAAGCACACTTTCTAGCATCTATTTTCAAAGCAAATGCTTTTTTTTTTATTTCAGGAAATTATGAGAGTACAAACATTTTGGCTACATTTTATGTCTTTGCCTCTCCCTAGCGAGGGTTAGAGGCATGCCCTTCCCCTCTACAATGCTCGCCATGTCCTTTAGTTGTGAGTTTACTCCCCGCCAGCCCCACACCCCCGACTCCCTAATCCCTGGAGAATATTACTACCATGTGCGATCATAGTGTTAATCAGTCAGTACCAATTTGATGACGAGTACATGTGGAGCCCATTCTTCCAATCTTGTGTCACCTCACTTCAGATAATGGGCTCAAGCTCAATCCAGGAAAATATAAGAGGTGCTAGATCACTGTCATTTCTTATAATTGAGTAATATTCCATTGTAAATATATATCAAATTTTAATAAGCCACTCATGAATTGATGGGCACTTGGGTTGTTTCCACGACCTAGCAATAGTGAATTGTGCTGCCATAAACATTCAGGAGCAGATGTCTTTTTTATAGAATGTCTTTTGCTCTTTTGGGTAGATACCTAATAGTGCTATTGCTGGATCGAATGGTATTTCTATTTTTAGCTCTTGGAGGTATCTCCAAATTCTTTTCCACAGAGGTTGCACTAATTTGCAGTCCCACCAGCAGTGTAAGAGTGTTCCTGTCTCTCCACATCCTCACCAGCATTTGTTGTTTTGGGATTTTTTGATAGAGGCCAATCTCACTGGGGTTAGCAAATGCTTTTTAAAATGGTTTTTATTTTCAGGATAGCAATGGATAAGTATCTAAGATGACATTAGGACAAGAGCAATTGTATTGAACTAAGAAAACGATGATGTGGGAGAGGCAGGTGTAGTCTTTAACTATTGCCCCTTTTACTGAATTAGCCAAGAATATCATGTTGTACTTTCTATGTGGAGCTCAACAGGCCAAGAGCTGTTTCTCATGTGAGATCAACAATGTCTATGCCCTTTTGGCTTTGGCCAAAATGTCATACTAAGGAAATGAATAGGGTGTGAGGTGAAATGCTGCATGGGTTTGCAGGATTGAGAGGATCCCTGGCTAGAAGTAACACCTGAGGAGGAAAGAAGTACATGAGGCATGGGGTGGTGGAAGGGAAGAGTTGTAGGAGAAAATCAAGGCTGAAGGTGTCTCAGAACTTGGCAGGAATGGATGGGAAATACTTCTTTGTATGAGTTGTGGGAGAAGATGTCAGCTGGTGGACAGTTAAATAAAGTAGAAAGAGCCTTAGACCAGCCAGCTTAGAGTCTGGGTTCTAGACATAACTTCCCAATATGTAATTGTATGATTTTGAACAAGCCACTTAGCCTCTTTGACCTTGTACTTGCCCATCTGTAAAATTAGGGAGATGAGTGATATTGATAAGTTTGGTCTCTTCTAATTCTACCATTACAGATACTGTATTATTAACACTTGAGATAGTAAATGATAGTTTTTCTTATTAGTTAACATTTTAGGCTAATAATAGCTAATCAAAGTACCCTTCAGGGGATCTAACCCAGGATATATGTTCATGGGTGGATAGAAGGAAGGATGATCAGGAATAAGAAGAAAGGCCCAGACAGGCAAGGTGAGATGGTGGATATACCCTATCCCACCCTTACCCCCCATTAGTTCACATACAAACTTCACCTGTATCATAATTTTGCTGAAGTCTGGTTCTGTTTGTTTTTTAAAATATTTCAGTATTTTAATGTCAGATCAGCAGAGGCCTAGGACTAGTCCTAACCCATCATTTTCCATCTAAATCTTGGTGCCTCTGTCTTTAATGGAAAGGAGTAGAATTGCTCATGAAGTTGTGTCCATAAAATAAAAGCATCAGTGACACTGATAGAATAAGAAGCTGGGGGCATAAAGCGTGCCGTGAGAAAGCTGAGCTCCAGATCCTATAGCCCTATAGTCCTGAGCTCACTTTGGCATCTCCTTGATTTTGAAGAGGACAGGTCTTTCCTGATAATTTCCCCAATGTCCATCTCTCTTGCACCACTTAAATCCAGAAAAGATGGGAGTAAAGACTGTCTAAATGATTAGATTTGGGCTTTCTGAATGACAGAAAGATTTCTAATTCATCTAAATGTTAAAGATTAAAGTGCACAATTAGAGGTTCACTCCCATTGGTTTAAGTACTTGTCTTTTGTTAAAGTGCCATTATCTTTGGAAATGAATGTGTGATGGTCCTTCTCAGTCTTTTACGCATTAGTATGAATTATTCCATCAGATGCTTTCCTAGGTAGATGTTAGGGAAGAAGGTAAGGCTAAAAGGGAGCTAGAACATGGTGAAGAGACCATCTGCAAAGAGGTGAAGGGTACGGCACATCTTCCCCAATAGGACAGGTGTGCTAGGGCCAGGCTGGGTTAGAAGTGAAAGGAGGAGTGGAAACAGTAATATGTATGTACTTTGTAAAAGCTTTCATTTCACATGTAGCCAATAAATCAATAACACAGCACTCATACAAAACCAGAACTTGAAATATGCATAATCCTAACGTCCAAATGAACTTTGTGCCATTGGGTATTAAGTGTCTGAGAAATACAATGTGCTCTATCATTCCCACCTCTCCTTAACACTAATCTTTAAGTCTTGGGAACAACTATTTGTCCCTGTTTGTAGAATGATAGAACCTTAGATTTAGGGAAGGAACTTAATGGCCACTTAGGCCAACCTGTCTGAGTATAGTTAGGGTGACCATGCATTCTTATTTGCCCAGAAAAGTCCAGTTTATGCCTGATGTCCAGAGGTAATTTTTAATAGTGTACTTTTTCTCTCACTAAAATATTCCAATTTGGATGTTAAATGATAAGAAATCTTTCAACATAAATACTGTCATGTTCAACATCTCAGTTGTGCTACCATGTAAAACTACTGCATCATAAATAACTTCCCCCAAATACGTCTCAATGTTAATAATAGCTTACAAACATTACTCCAATGTGAGGCCTCCAGGAAAGAATTAATGAGTAGAAACATCATATGCTATATCTACAAAGACAAAGTGAAATGAAGGGCATACTGGGTATATGATAAATCCAATGAATATGTATGCCCAATTTAGATAATCCAGATTGGGCACAATATTTTCATTGGCTTATTGTCACCTGCCATCTAGATAAAAAGCCCAGAAACTCACATGATTTTACCCATGTAAATATAGCCTCCTGAGAAAGTCTGAGCCATCTTTTTTGTTTGTTTGTTTTGTTTTGTTTTTGTTTTTTTATTTCAGCATATTATGGGGGTACAAATGTTAAGGTTATGTACTTTGCCCTTGCCCCCCTCCCCCCTCCAGTCAGAGCCTCAAGCCTGACCATCCCCCAGTGAGCCATCTGTTTTCATGCCTCTGAAGAATAGGAGTATCTATGTCTAGTTTTAGACGAACACAGAGAACTTGCAACACTCACTCATAATCCTCCAGGTTTTCCTCTTCTTCAGATGAATTTGACTCAGGGAATCCCGAACTTGACTCAGGGAATCCCCTTAAGAAGAGTTGGAAAACAACATGAATGCAAAAAATATACCAAGAAATAATCCAAGTGCCTAGCAGTGCAATATCAAATCCTACTCTGCTCTCATCCACATACATTCAATTTAGACTGTTAGGTTTCCCCTTCTGTGCTTGAAAAGGTATCAGCAAAGTGAAGAGAGAGTTGCTCAAAAGTTGGGTTCATGCCTAGCTTAATGAGAGCATGAATGGCTCTTTGATATAGGAAGTAGGTCCCTGGAAGATAGCCAGGAACTTGGATTTCTTTGACTTTTTCTGAAGAGTGGACTCATGAAACAGATGTAGACTTCTTTAGGGATGGCTGTAGTATAAAGTTTTAAAAAAAATCTTGGGTTATGCATAGAGCTATTCTGAGGGAAGAGTTATTTTTTAACTCTTGCTTTTCCTCCTGCTAGAGATGCCTGAGCCAGGTATATTAATGTCTGTGCTAATACCAGCGTATACCATGAATGATGGCCAGGAAAAATCAGTGTCAGAAAAACTGTAACCCACAAGCCATTGATTCAGACCCACCTAAGGGTTCAGAGAAGCAAACTACATGGAAGTTTTTGGTTTATATTTACCTTAAATGTAAAGCCTAGTTGCAAAATTATTGCAAGTTTGGTTAGTTTTCCTGCAAATAGGAGCAAATCTCGGATGTAAAGGAACATATGAATTTGATTTACCATGAAATCTTTGAGGTGCTATGATTTACAACATTTCTTTCCCTTTGGTTACTGCATGCAACATCTTCACTGCTGTAGAAAGAGAGAGAGCTATGTTTTATAAATTTATAAATTTATGTTCATTTGTAAATGTTAAATGACAAAAGTAATTTTGTTCAGATATGTGTTCGCTTTATTTGACATTTTGACCCACACATTTCACTTGGTTTGGAAATTTAAGCTAATGAGTTACTTGCACATTTTGGTCCTTTCAGCGACTCCAAGAAAAAGAAGTAGTTTGGCAGTATTTCTAAACAAAAGAGGATCATTAATAATGGCTCATAATGATCCCAAACAATAGAAAATCTGGCTTAATAAATTATCTTGACTGGGTTTGCCCTGATTTTCTTGTAGATATGCAAGCATTCTGTCACTTACATATTTTAAAATAAGTTATTTTCCTCTTTGCTGTGGTGATTACAATTAAGAGTCTTGAAAATACTGAACTTTTAACTCCTTCTGGACCCAGACGAATCAGCAGGATTTTCCTAACTCTCTGCCACCCATTATTTTATCTCATTCATTTTGGGTGTTAAGCAGAGCATGAAGAAGGGCCTACCTCTTAAAGACCAAAAAGACCAAAGAGATCCAAAGCTGTTTTATCTGGAATGTAGGACCCCTTTACTGTTTCCCTTCATAGTCAAGGCTGTTTTTTTTTTTTTTTTTTTTGCAAAACCACAGTTCATAGCTACAAGCTTCCTTAGTAAGGAAATACTCCTCTGGCTCCATTTCAAGGAATGCCTGGAAAAAGCCCTTAAACACTAGAATGCTTCCCTCCTCACCATCCCAAAGAGACTTGCCCACTAGGATAGCTTTTAGGCTTCATCTCTTCATAAGAAAACTCTTATTTTAAAAGGCTAAGCAATTTATTTGGACTTCTTGTTGTTTTTAAGAACATGTAGAGAACATCCATGAACAGTGCATCACTTAGGTTTACCCATATAATGAGTACTTTATAGACAATAAAAATAATCAGGTAGGTTGTACAATAATGTGAACTGTATGCTTAAACATATAGTTAAGATGGTTAATTTTGTTATGTGTGCTGGGTCACAATTAAAAATTAAAATAAATTTTAAAAAACCAGGTATATCCTTATATATTCAAATGGGCAAAATGTTGAAGATGTCAAGTGAAAAGAACAAGTAGCAAAGAAGACTGTGTGGTGAGAACCTGCATTTGTAATTATATATACAGTAGCATGTGCATAGAAAACATTTTAGAGGAATATACACTGAATATTCTGCAATATTTGAATGCTTTAATGGGAGCATAGATTATTTTACTAAGCCGAGAAAAATAAATATTAAAAAGCAGCTCCAGTGAAGATAGTAAGAATGACAGAAAGTTGATAAAAAGTATTATCAACTAATATAGGAGCTGAGAATCACAGCTGCATTTTAAAAATTCAAGCTCCATGAAGACCTTTTAAAAATGATGATAATTCACTCACAGATGCAATGCTGCTCATGCTAAGAAGTGACTAATAAGTCCTTTGTTCAAATAATTTGCTTTCTGAAGTTCTAGGGAACAATCCAGGGTGGGGGCTAAACCAAAGGGAATGCAAAATCTAAGGGAGTGTCAAAACTCAGTGATCAAGATAACTAGTATTTTAATGAAATGTTTTTCAAAATAAAAATTTATGCAAATATCAACATTTTAAATAAAGATAGGATCCAGTAATCCATGAGTTGGTAGCTCTGCAGCAACTCCATGTGAATCTGCAATTTTTCCTAATTATTTGCAAACTGCTCAGTGAATTTCACCACACACCTCCCTCGATGAATCATTGAGGTTTCTGTCAGAAAGAAGACCTGACACATAGTTAACATGACACTCACTGTCCTTGCATCTGGGCTTATTGATCGTTTCCTTCCACAAGAATGCTGGGCTACAGGCAAACAAATGTAACCCCTTCTATCAGGTGCCAGGTATAGATTAATACGCTCAGATTCTAGCCCCACTTTGGAATGAAAGGGACAACGGCTTGTTATACTGACAAAAACAAAACAACATCAAGAAAAATACACTCACATTCTTTCAAGTTCCACATGGCCCTGGGGCTGCATCATTGGCCCACTGAGCCATTTGCTTTAGGTAAAAATGATGAGGATGGAAAGAATAAAGGAATAAGAGGACATGGGAGAAAACAAAGAAAAGAACTACATGGTGAGCCAGAGAGATGCTCTGCATCCACTACAGGGAAAGGCACACACCGGTCCCCTGTAGGGATGCTGATAACTGGGTGAGAAGATGGTGGACAGTGGACAACGTGACAGGGAGGAAGTTTGAGGCAGCAAATAGGGAACAGGAGTCACTTGACACTTTCTGTATGGTCATCTCACAATTCAATTCAATTCAACAGTTACTGAGCATCAAGTGTGGGGCAGACTTGGTGCCAGACCCCAGAGATCTATGATAAACACAATTTATGTACTGCTTCTAAAGTATGTTCAATTCTGGCTTTAGAAATCTTTAGAAGACTCATCAGGTCAGTAGAGGTGAAGGTGTACACCCTGAGAAGGCAAGTCATGGCCTCGCTTGAAATGCTACTTGACATTTGGCTAGTGATGCTGAAGCTCATTACAAAAGAAAGCCCATCTGAAGCTCTTTCATATAAAGGATATATTTTAAAGATTCTGTGTTCTGGAAGGTGTGGTTATTTGGGGGAAGAGGGATAAGGAAGGGGAGGGAATAAAATGTTCAATCACTACTCAGATTATTGGATAGGATAATCTAAATGGAAAGTCTATGCCGCTCAGCTCCAGTGAGGCCCCTGCTTCCCCAGGCTTCTGGCTCAAGCACCAAACATTTTCTGAGAGGACAGCCCTAAGGTCTGCATCAACAGCTTTGAGGCTGAGGTTGAAGGCAGTGGGGTAGTGTCCACTCTCCATACTGGGCAGCCAGCCTGAAAGCTGGGGTTTACCTTTTCAGTTTTCTTACTTGCCACCAGTCAGGGAAGTCTTCCCTTGGAATATACTGCATGTTGACGTTTGGCTGGGAGCCATAGTTCTTCTTTGAGTTGCTATCATATTGGGCTAGAGTGGTACTTGAGGATGGTGCATCCATTTTGAGAACAGGAACTGCCCCAGGAATCTTCAGCTTTGGAGAACAAGGGATTTTAAAACATCACAGTGAGGCACAGATTCAGGTACTGAGAACTCACAAACTGTATCAGCTGTTGAAAGAGAGAAAGAGAGAGGGAGGGAAAGAAGGAAGGAAGAAAGAAAAGAGGCAATATCGGCAAGGATATGGAGCAACTGGAACTCTCATGATTTTGCTGGTTGGATTATGAAGTGGTACAAGAATATTGGAAACTTGTTTGCAGAATCTACTAAAGCTGGATGTGCACATACCCTATGATCCAGAAATTATACGTATATACCCAACATTGAAGCCAAAACACCAAAAATGATGTTCATAGTGGAATTAATTTAATTAGGTAAAAACTGGAAATTCCTAAATGCCCATCAAGAGGATAAAATAATAAACATATTGTGGTTATAGTAGGCTGAATTACGGCTTCTCAAAGATGTTCATGTTCTAATTCCCAGAACCTGTGAATACATTACATGGTAAAAGAGACTTTGCAGATTGTGATTAAGTTAAGGATCTTGAGATGGGGAGATTATTCTGGATTACTGGGGTGGGCCTGATGTAACCAAACAGGCCTTTATAAAAGGGAGGCAAGGTGGGCAGAGATTAGAGGGAAGATGTGAGCATGGAAGCAGAAGCCAGAAAGCAGAGAAGCTGCTACCCTTCTGGCTCTGAAAATGGAGGAAGGAGTCAGAAACTAATGAATGTAGGTGGCCTTTAGAAGCTAGAAAAGGCCAGGAAACAGATTGTTCCCTAACCTCCATAAGAAACACAGCAATGTGGACCCATTTTAGATTTCTGACCTTCAGAACTACAAAAGAATGAATCTGTGTTGCTTTAAGCCACTAAATTTGTGCTAATTTATTAGAGCAGCAATGAGAAACTAATATAGTGGTGTATTCACACAATGGCATTCTATACAGCAATGAAGATAAACTACAACTACATACTAAAAATAGGTGAATCTCATAAATTGAACAAAAGAAGACAGGCAATAAATGACTATATACTTTATGATTCCATTCATGTAAGGGTCAAAATCAGGCAAGCAATCTATGACATTGTAAGTCAGTGATGGTGTGTTTCTCTATTTTGGGTGTGAGTTATATAGATGTGTCCAGTTTGTGAAAATTCATCAAGCTGAACACTTAGGATTTGTGTGGTTTTCTAAGTGTGTGTTACACTTCAATTAAAAATTCACATTGTGTGTATGTGTGTGTGTGTATCAGCTCTGAATTTAATATTTTTCACAGTGTATTTTACTTTTTTCATTTATTTGGAGGGGATATCATTTATTTGGAGTTAAAGCTTTGACATTCTGGAAATTTTAGTTATTCAAGACGCCATTATTTATGAGCTGTGAGGTTGATTATCTCTAAGATAAATGCATTGGAAAGTTCCTTAAATGGGAATCTGCACAGAACAGCTAGAGAGTTGATTTTTATTTCCTCCATCCAGAAAGTAAAAATCCTCTACTGAATGCTCCGGTAATAACAGAACAAAAGAAAGTATGCTTGTCACAATACCCTCTCTGATCCCTGGTTCATTTGGGCAGCTTATAATCAAAACAGGCTTAGGAACCTTGGCCGCTGATTTGCCTGACTGATAAGTTTTAATATATTGTCCTAAGAATATCCTGTCAGAGACTAGATGGTTTCTGGCTGCTAAATTATCTTCTGCTCTTATATTTGTTTAAAATGAACTCTACTGGGAATTCACCCTTTTTAAGTGCAGGAATTCAGTGGCTTTCAGTACATTTATCAAGTTACATAACCATCACCACAATCTAGTTTTTCCATCACCCCAATAAGATCCTTCCTGCCCATTTGCAGTCAATCCTCATTCCCACTTTGGCCCCAAGCAAACACTAGTCGACCTCTGTCTCTGTAGACTTGCCTATTCTGGACATTGCTCTTAGGTGTTTTAAAGGGCCATAATTTTCAAGCTTCAGGACTGAAGCATGTATCCAAAGCAGAAAAGCAATGTCACCAATAACAAAGTACAAATCCCAAACGATAACAATTATTTCCAAAGGCTGCCATGACAAATTACTACACATTGGTGGATTAAAATAACAAAAATTTGTTCTTTCATAGTTCCGGAGCCCAGAAATCACAAGGCCATGCTCACTCTGAAGGCTCTAGGGCAAAATCTTTCCTTGCCTCTTCTAGATTCTGATGGCTCCACGTTGCTATGGTTAGGATACTTGACCCCTCCTAAACTTATGTTGAAATTTGATCCTCAGTGTTGGTAGTAGGGCCTAATGGGAGGTGTTTGGGTCATGAGAGCAGATCCCTCATGGATGGCTTGGTGCCATTCTCCTGGTCGTGAGCTCTAAGAGTTCTCACAAGAGCTGACTATTTAAAAGAGGCTGGCACCTTCTTCCCCTCCCTCCCTTGCTCCCTCTCTTGCCATGTGATCTCTGCACATGCAGGCCCTCTTATCCTTCTGCCATGAGTGGAAGCAGCCTGAGACCCTCGCTAGATGCAGAGGTTGGTGCCAGGCTTCTTTTATAGCCTACAGAACCATAAGCCAAATAAACCTATTTTCCTTATAAGTTACCTAGCCTCAAATGTTCCTTTATAGCAACATAAATGGACTAACACACAGGTGTTCCTTGGCTTGTGATGGCATAACTTCAATCTCTGCCTAGGTCTTTACATGGCCTTCTCCTCTATGGCTTCTCATCTTCTTACAAGGACACTAGTTGTTGTATTTATGGCCCACCCTCATCCTGAATGATCTCATCTCAATCTTTAACCAATTACATGTGCAAAGACCTGGTTTCCAAATAAGGTCACATTTTGAGGTTCTAGATAGACATGACATTTGGGGGATACTATTCAATCTACTAGTATAATGGATTATTTTTGTTCTTCATGTTGATTCACAAAAATTATATGGTTTTTACTTAGAATGAGAGAAATAAATGTGTGTGAATGTATGTAGCCAAAAATAAGTACCCAAGACTCTGTAGACCTGATGGGTGGGTCTTACTCACCCTTATTTTTGGGTGAGCTTTCAGAACCACTAGGAAGCCATTTTATGTGCCTCCTGGCATTCAAGGAGGCTGACACCTGCCTGAGAAGCCTAAAATTAGGAGACTGTGGCTCTGAATCCAAGAAGGCATAGTGAAAAGAGAGGTGCAGTCTGTACTGTAAGAGCAAGCTGCATGTAGTTTAACCAGAAAAATCAAAGTTTTGTTTGTTTTCCTATAGGCCAACTCCACCCTTGGGAAAGAGTTGGCTGGGAGCCATCTTGAAATGAGCTCTGCCCAAGATAGATTAATTGACCCAGTGGAAGGGTTGAGGGCTGGAAACCCAAAAGCTGAGGATCAAGACATCTCCTGTGTTACTAAACTACATTTTGATCTGTTCCCCAGTGGGAAACCCCCAAAAGTCTCTCATAAGACACAGAATCAACATTGGGAAACTCATCTGGACACCACCATCACCAAATCATGATAGAACCAGCTATGTATGAGTGTTCTGTTTGCTTTAAACCCCCACTTTCTTGGCCCTAACCTTGAAAGGGTCAAAAATCTCAGCCTCTCCACAGCCCTCCCACAAAGCAGGCTGCCAGCTGATGCAGACTCTAGCTAGGTGAAGGGGAGAAGTTTTAACTTGGAATGATGTTTGGAGTCTTGTGATTTATTACATTGGATGAGACAATTCAGAGGCTGTTTTCATCACTACTAGTAATTGGGGAAATTTTTAACATTTGAAAGTAACTGAAAAACTATGGAATATGCCTAAGACTTTATTTGGAGACAGAAAAGAAAGTCCACCAAGTGGCTTTGAAGGGATAATGGAAGGAAAGAATTATGTTGTTTTCTGATCGTGCCCCTTAGAGTCCCATTCCATCACCAGGATACTTTCACAAGGCAGTCTTGGCCATGTTGGCGGTATGAAAAGAATGACAGTTTAAAACAGCTGCCTATTCTATGTAATACCATCTTAAGGACTTCTCCCACATGCACCATTTTTTTTTTTTTGGTAACTATTTATGGGCTTACTGGTTAGGAAAAGAACCAGTGTTACAATTTGAATCCATTATTTGATACCACTCATAGCTATTAGTGATGGTTAATGGTTTTTCTCTCTTTACTGAATAGTCTGAATGAAGGTCACATTTTCTAGTCTTGAATCTGGCAACTCTTGGTTTATTTAATACATCCTGACTATGAAAAACATCTTTTAAATGTTGACTCACCACCCTATCTGGAAAGATAGGAAGTCTGTGTTTCTCTTCATTGACTGCAATGTGCAGATCAGCATCTGAAAAGTAAAGCAAAGTAATATCAGAAGGAAGTTTAAATAAAACAAAGAAAAACACCCAATGTCATGAATGGAAGGAATGAACCAGCTGGTGTGAGCAATACTCCAGATTAATTGATTTCAGACAGACACCTGGAGTGATTCTGTATAATGCCCAACTGAGTGCCACTCCTCCATCAACGATTATTGATATCTTTCCAAATCTAGATTAAAAAGTTAAGTTCCTCTAAATCCTATAAACTATTAATTTATACCTCATTTTCACCTTGTATTTGAGTCACAGATATTTAATCTCATCAGGTAGTACATACGACCCTATGGGTCAGAATCCATGTCTGATTCATGTTTGATTGGCTCATGTAAGATATCTTGCTCATTATTGGAGATTGATAAATAGCTGAATTTTTGATGAATACATGAGCAAACCTATTGCATTCTATTTTTCCTTTTCTTTTGATAATTGTTGATTTCTCTTTCTACCATCATATATATATATGTAAATTCTGTATAGTTCATTGAATTACTATGATTTGTGAGTATAATGGGCAATGTCATCCAATTGAGACTAACAAATATTCATTTTATAGTCTAATGAAGGTGGAAAACACAATGAATATCTATTAATTGATTTTTCTGTAAAATTAATTACCAGTAGTAACATTAACGTGACTTTTGGATATCAATACTGTTAGGGTGCGAATTTGAAAAATACTTTATCTGCCTGTGTGTTTTCCAGTTCATGAAGTGCTATCATGTAGCTGATTTCCTCAATTCCTGAAAGCCATTGTATTAATAATTAGCATATTTTGTCCAGGCTGGTAAAACCATTACCAAAATAAGTTCTATTTTTCAAAAATTCTTTGTTTTTTAAAGCTTCCAGGCAACAGTAGAGTTCTCCTATTTTTTTTATTTACCAACAACTTCATGTTAAATAGTGATAAACTTTTGAAATACATAAGCCCCTCATTTCTATAGGAATATAACACTGGATAGAATCTGCAAACCCTTCTCTACCTTCTCTGATGTCATTAAGAAATCAACAAACATGCAGAATGGCAAACCACTTTAAATATATTCTTTAAAACTTGGCCATCATCGCAACAGAGTGAGACTCTGTCTCAAAAAAAAAAAAAAAAACTTGGCCATCATCATTTTGGTGTGTATAGTGATTAAAAGTGTTACTTAAATTTTATCTTTCAATATATTTTTTAAAAGAATGTTGGTTTTTTTCAGTTTATGATTTTTGTTATTTTTAAGAAGAGAGAGCTGGTTTTCACTGTTTGAACCATGGTGATATGTCCGTAACACTCTACCTCTTTGGAGTTTATCTTAAACCAGGAAAAATTATGGGAGGAAATAACAGCTCATGCTTGATTAATGATTCCAATTTTTAAAATATGTCTCACGAAATGAAAGAATGGTAGATGCTAATATTATTATTATTTTAATTGCTATGACTCAATGGACCCTAGAATTAGTTTTCATTTGTCACATAGCATCTGCAAGGCTGAATTTTCATGATGCCAGCCAATCTGGCACATATTGTTTTCCAACAATCTGTTCTGGCCTCTAGCAGGTTTGGCTTAATAAGGCACCATCCACCCAGGGTCCAGCCCAACAGAGAAATCACACATTACACGCTTCCCAGAGGGTACATCCTGGGGCTGCTTTACAGCTCTGCTGGCAGCACAAGAACTTCCCATCCACGAAGAATCCACTGTGGTACTTGATCAGCAGGTGGGGGTTGCCCCTTATCTCTGAGGAGCAGGCAGGAAGAAAATGAGATGTGAGCAAACGTTGGCCCAAGGGAAGAAACACATTCGGTAAGTGCTGTTATCACAGAACAATAAAAATCCCATTTGGCCAGCAACCAACGTTAAGAGTAAATGGTTCCCGAAGGATATAAGTCTTTCACTCAGAAGTTAATAAGCCAAAAAGAAAAAAGAAAAGCCTCACCATGCATATGGTGAGGACAACACAATAACTTATATCATTCTTGAAGAAAAAAAACTAGTAAAAATATGCATTTACAGATCAGCTTGCTGTTAGGATTTTAGAAATACAACCATAAAGGAAGCGAGTAGGTTATAGTACATAGCGGTGTTCTCTTGTGGCAGAAGGAGGCTGGGGGGTAGGACTAGATCTTACCAAAAAGAAAAAAGGTTCTGATAAATATACACTTCCCCTCACTTTTTAGTGCAATGAGCATCCGTATACCCTTTACCCAGACTCCCTAATTGTTGACTGTTTGCCACATTCGCTTCATCTCTTTCTCTCTGTATGTACATATTATTATTTAAATTTTTATCATTGTTATATTGTGCTTAATAATTTGAGAGTAAGTAGCAGACATTATGACCTAAATAATGTCACCCATAAATGCTTCAGCATGTAATGTCTATTAACAAAGACATTCTTTTACATAATCATAATACAATTATTAAATTCAGGAAATTTAACAATGATATAATATTATTACTTAATACATATTTCATATTCAAAATTTTCCCAATTGTTCCAATAATAGCCTTTATAATCACTTACTTTTTTCTGATCAAGGATCCAATTTAGTCTTATATAATGTTTAGTTATTTAGTTTCCCCTAATCTGGAACAGTTTCTCATCCCTTCTTTGACTTTCATGACTTTGACATGTTTATACTAAGGAACGAATAGTTTATGGGGTTACTCTTCTGGGAATATGTGGATATTTAAAAAAGCCATGGGAACAGGGCAATGTGTAATTCAAAGAAATGAAATTCTAATCTTCGAATGTAAAACTGTGTCTATAACAAATTAGCCTCTTTTGAAATACAGCAAAGAAACCTTCAAGGTTTCAGTACAGAATATTTTAAGAAGAGTCTCTAGATGGGGAGGACTGGTTCTATGTGTGGTTTCAACTCTTTCCCTCTTGATTTTATGTTCATCTTGAGGATTCCTTATTTGATCCCAGGAGAGTTCTGCTTCTCCTTTACAACCCTGACTCAAGGAAGTGTGTCGAGATAATAATAACTATTTTGCTGGGACATTGGGAGGATGCGAGATAATGTGTATAAAGCACCCTGCAGTGTTTGGCTCAGACTAGGTGTTCAATGAACAACGGCTTTAGTGATATCATTCCTTTAGTTTAACTCTGTTCAGCTTAAATGCTGACATTAAAAAGACCTTACATAAGAATTAAAGGGAAATTATTACAGAAATCACAAACAGCAAAAAGAGTTAAGATTACAAACCACAAGTTTCTTATCTTTGCCCCAAATGGTCATTGTAATTCCTCGGGCACATTACTTGCGTTCTTATTCTCTAAGCTCCTGGTCTACATGTCAGGATTCCTACTATTTCTTACTGCATGGATTTAGTTTCCTGGGTGGCTAATTCCTTTTTCAGCCAAGTCCCAAAGTCCACATTGCAACACTCCCGTCACCTATATAATGCCAATGAGAGGAACTCATATCTTAATATATGTACAGGACTTTACACTTATATATTTTCCTTCACACATATCATCTCATTTAATCTATTCAACAACCCCAAGGGATAGCTATTATTATTATCACGGCTTACACAGTGTTAGATAAATGGAGGGGCAGAAAGGTGGTGTAACTTGCTCAAGTTCACAACAAGCCTAATAATAGCAGATCTGAGACTCAGCCCCAGGCCTTTTCTACTACATTCTGATGCACAGATGTCAACGTCTCTCTGCCAAACCCCCTTCACTTCTAATTTTTGGAAGGCAGGGCATACTTTATCCATATCTGGCTAGTTGAATTCAGAACCATGGTAGATAATACTCTTTAAGTCATCACCAAATCAGCCTAAACCTTCCAAGTGTAGGTTACTATCTGGACAATTCTATGCCTCCAGTGTCTACCTCAGTTTATAACACTTGAGCCAAATAGTAGACACAAAAAGAGAGTAGTCACTGTATCACAACAAAACTTCGTAGGGGAGATTTGAGTGAGGGGGTCTGTTTTCCTGTGGCAGGTTGGTTGGCAAACTTGACAGCCAAGCCCACTCCCCTTCTCTTCCACTGTCTTCCAGCACAGAGGCTGGAGAAAACAGATGCTGTCTTCCTACTTCCTTTGCACACACAGATGGCCAGGAGACATAGCTCTGGACTATGACATGAGCCAAATTTTGCAGGGGGGGCTGCCAAGGAAGCTCAGAACCCCTCAGGGAACATCTAAGGGTGGCAAAGCAGAAGGCTAAAAGGAGCCTGCATCCTGACTGATTTCGCTGAGCTGCCACACTAGCCCTGGACTGCCTACATCTGGATTTGTTAGTGTGAGACAAGAACAAAAGTGAATTTGTTTCAGCAACTGTTGGGTGTCTTTTTACTCGCAGACCGAAGCTTTACTAACTGATACAAACAACATAGTGTGCATATGGCAGTCCTGGTGATGGGGCCTCTGTAGTTTTATAAGGGGCTAGGAGATGCTTTTTTGCTTTTCTCTGACCTTCCTTTACATTTCATATGTTCTTACATGAGCTGCCCCGGGGGCCATCTGAACCTGTCCAACACATATAGTTCCAGAAGGACCCACAAAGGGAGACCTAAGACATGGCCAAGAGCTGTACACAGGATGTGTCTACATAGTAACTGTTGTCCCCCAGGAAATCCCCCCAAAAAAGACTAAATGGGTAGCAGAATCTTAGAGCTTCCCCTGGAAGCCCCGCTATAACCACAGTGACTCATGCTTGTGTGTAGTATACTTTAATATATTTATGAGTGTCTCATTTGTGGCTCATGACCACTTTAGGAGAAAGGAAATGTGATTTCCCTTTTTATAGGTCAGGAAACTGAGACCCAGAGATATTTGATGGTTTTGTTAGATAAGACAGCAAAGCAGGATTTGGCTTTAGGTTTGTCTGACTCTAAGAGGGATGCCCTTCTCACTTCAGTGAGCTGGTGGTGGGTAGAGAGAGGCTTCTCTCTCCCAATGGATCACCTGATTATCCTACAGAATGGATTGCTAAACTTTTTTATGCAAAGGGGAAATTAAGTCCTATGTGTGAAAAAGGATGTATTTGCGTCAAAGTGGAGTAAGGTGTGTTTAATTTGAGTTGAACTGAGAAAGAGCCATAATCTAAAACTTACATAAAATAACATCTCCTTCCATCTAGGAGTTTAATAACAGAAATTCCACAAATAGAGTCATTCATTTGAGTCAAATATTGTCCTTAAGCCATTACACACCTTTAAAATAAAAATATTACAGAGGGAAACATCATAGTACCAAATTACTAACAGTGATTCTCTCCCTTCTACCAGAGGTCGTTACCATAGCAGCCTAAAAATCACTGAATAAAAATCTTCATTAAATCTTCAGTTTAAAATGCATTTTCAACGTACTGGTTACAAAATTGGGTTTGGGTAATTGAATACCAAGTCCTCCATTACTAGGCGTGTGACATTGGCCATGTATTTTAAACTTCACTTGTCTGAAAAATGGAGAATAATATTACTCTTTTCCTTCGAGTTGTCAAGAAGATTACCTAAGAAAATGTTTTACAAGAACTTGATAAAGTAGCTGGCAAATGGTAAGTGCTTAGTAAGTATTAAATGTAACTTTCTATGAACATCGAGAGTACAGTAGCCACAAGACTTGACACACTCCCATGGGACCTAGACTTTGCCCTGGTAAAGGTAGGGACAATGGGTGGAGAGCAGGGGGCCTGGCTTCCCTCAGGCTGCTGGGAGGACACAATATCGGCTCTGTGTGGAGCAGGAAAGGGAACCTTCCTGGATGTAGCAATGAAAATGCAAAATGAGGATGAGTCTGACACATTCCCTGAGGTTGGTAGGAAAATCAGTAGATCCTCTGTTGGCATTGGGTCCTTTTACTGCCATCTCTTTCCTCCACCAAGCCTCAAAAGAACTCAATTGATGACTCTATGACATTTTTTTGACCTTTCTCTTTCAAAATTTCTTTTTTTAAAAAGTTCTTTTTTAATTACCTTTTTGTAATGCTTTCAACCACTGACTCCGACTCTCTTCATTTGATGCATAGACATAGAGAAGCCCATCTTTATAGACGATCTGGAAAGAAAAAGATTTGGTGCATTTAGATATAATTGTATCATAGTTCACTCTGGTGCACTCCAAATTTTTTGTTATCCAAAAGAAACCTTGAGTTTGCTTAGATAGTATACATTAGCTCTGGAATTAGATGAAAAAAAATCTACTTTTTAAAATCTTCCAACCCTCAATTTGTTTTATCCCACACTCCCCTACACTTTGGAAAATCACAGCAATGACGCATCTGACAGCAGTGAACACTGAGGTCTCAGCAGGGATGTCCTGGATCATGGAGCATTATAATAGTTAGACACTATACATGTCTCAGGAGGGTTCTGGTCCATCCACCTGCTCAGCGCACGATTCTATTTACTGCCCATTGGAAAATGTTTAACTGCTCTATCCTTAAAAATACCTCTAGGGATGGGATGTTCTTTACTTTGCTGTGCCATCTTTACCAATTTCCATACATTCTGATCATTATATAGTTCATACTTGCATTGAGTAAAAATATGTCTTCCTGTTACTTAAGTCTGTTGCACCCCAGGAATCCCCAGAATAAGTCATTTTCTATTCCTTAAGACAATTGTTTAAACATTTGAAGATTATAGTGCCTTCTGCAAATCCTTCTCTAGTTTATTCAACTCTTGTTGGTAAATAATACAGAGCAGTTATTAAACACCTATTAGTTGCTGGGCTCATTCCTAGCTATTTAAGTATTTTAATCCTATTTCAACTCTATGAAAAATATATGAGTATGCCTTTTTACAAACGAGGAAACATTCAGAGAGAAGTTGCGTGTGTGTTTATGGCTACATGGATATAAGTGGTGGGGCCTGGAGGTCGATGGGGCTCCAAAGCCTGTTTTTCTTGAGCACCCTATGCCTCTGTGATGTGAGTTTGCAGCGTCTTCCATAAGCATGCTTTCCCCTGGTTTCTCCCAATTGGGTAATGTTTTTTTAAGTGGAAGTATGGGTTGTGAATCAACTGGATTATTGTATTTCATTTGGAGCCAGAAGTCCCTAATACTAGCACTGGGTAGTCTGGCCATCTAGAAGACAATCCATCTGCCTTTAGATCAGAAAGGCAAATATTCATGATATAATAAAAGTAGGGCGTGCCTTAGATTAAGCCACTTCCAAAAGGTATTATAGGCATAATACTCTCCATAGCATACCAGTGTTTAAAATACTTTAAGATAAAATGAAAACTCCTTAGCATGGTGTGCAAAGCCCTTCCCGAGCCCTGTTCACCTCTCCGGACTCGTCTGTTTCACCCTCTCATCGGCTGCTTTATTCATGGGAAGTACTTGGAGCTCTCTAAACACACATGCCGTGCTATTTCACTTATCCGTGCCTTGACACCTGCTTCTTCTTTTGTCACACTGCTCATCCCATTTTTGCTGGGTTAAACTCTACTCGTCCTTCCCAACCTGAGTGTCACCTCCAATTGAACATCTCCCTGACCTCTTAGAGTGAGGAGGTGTCCTGGGATTCCACAGATGCACTCTGCTGACCTCCGTCTTAACACTCATCCTCACTGCCTTGTTATGGTCTGTGTGTTAGTCTATTTTGCCACCTCCTTGTAAATGCCTTGAGGCAGGGCCAGTGTTTTATTCCCTCTAGTATGCCTACTACCGTGTAGCACATTAGACACTCAACAGTCCTTGTTAAAAGAGATTGTCAGACCTGAGGCAGGTCAGGCCACTGCAACTGGCATGCTTATCTTGCTTCCCCTCCCTCCAGGGAAAGCAGATGATGGACAGATCTTTAGCAAACTGCCCAACTCCCATCTGTAAATATCTCAAGCCTTGTCATTGTCTCAGTGGGTCATTTTGCAGTATCATCATTTTTCCTAGATATACTGAGTTCATAATAAAAACTATTAAAGGAAGAACCATCCCCCCAATGTAATGTCATTCCTCCCTTTACCTGAAATGGATACTGTCTCTCCACGGGTGTCTGCTCCTCGAGATTTACTTTCTCCACACATCTGATTTTCATAATTTCAATCGATCCCTTCCTGCTGCCTCTTTTCTGAATTAAAAAAACCAAATGTAAGATACTTCATGTAATGCTCCATGGTGCACAAGGAAAAGCACAAAGCTAAAGTTATGCTTGGGAGGGATATTGGAGGATGTGGTAGGCAATGGAGAATCACTTCCTATTACTCTATAATAATCAAAATCCAACACTATATATTTCTTGATTGTGGACATAAACACATATACTCTCCAAAAGTAAGTCTTTAAGCAGTAGTTAGTAATCTTGTTTGATAATTTTGAAATGTGTTTCAAATCATCTACCATGCTGTTAATGTACTCAGGAAAAGATTTAACTCTTCAAAGCATCTTCACTTTGTTTCAGTTTTATAGCAGTATTTCAGTATTTCTACTATGATAAAATTCTCAACTGTAAAGAAGTAGTCTTATTTCCAGCACTGTCTCAAGGCAGTTTCTAATCCTCAGCACTATTACAATTTGGGGCTGGATAACTCTTTGTTGGGGGCTGTCCTGTGCACTGTAGGATGTTTAGAAGCATCCTTGGTCTGTGTCTACTAGATGCCAGTCACATTCCTCATCCCCTCCCCCTGCTGCGACAACCAAAAATGTCTCCAGTCATTGCCCAATGCTCCTTAGGAGGCAAAAGTACGCTCAGTTGAGAACCACCGTTCTAAACTTATAAGTTGCCTTAGTAAAGTTACCTAATGTTTTAAAATCCTTTATCTTGAATTCATTATACCTTCATTAAGAAAAGGCAGTGTGATAAGTGGACAGAAGTGGATCTTTACAGTGTGACCTAAGAAACCTGATATTTTTTCATTATAATCAAGCACTTAGCGGAGACTTAGAAAAAATAATAAATTGTATAAAAACAATGGAATGAATATGTCTCACCATTTTGTCATATTCATAGTAGGAAAGATTTGTTTTGGTCAAGACAAAAAGCCTTTCTTTGTAATTATTTGGTGACATTTTCTTCTTTTGCTGTGACCTTTTGAGAAGCAGTTCTTCTAGAATGGGTTTTGTATCCATATTATCATCCTAAAAAAAATAAAATAAGTAAAATGAGTATTTGCAACATCTAGCTAGGTTCTCTTTTAGCCTTCATATTTTTTCATTCAATTATTTCCTATCCAGGAATAACATAAATCCTAATTTTAAAAAATGAGACTCATTTAGGATTATAGCATGAACTATGCAACACCTACAGTTTCTTCTACTACCTTTGTTTTATAAATATATTGATTTTTAAAAAGTATTTTATGTGTTTGACTCATTTCCCACTGTGGATCATAAATTCACCATCTTTGCACCACCCTCCAAACCACCTCATCAAAATGCTCCTTATTCCTTAAACATTATGTAAGTGCCTGTTGAATTCAATTGTATATAATAAAACTTCTAAAAAATTGAACTCCAGACAGCTCACCATGTTTGAAGTAACTGATCAAACAAAATTTCTCTCCATTAATGTGGCCAAAGGTTTGACCAAATTATCCACAAACCACTGTGAGACACTGACATCATGGTAAGTAACACCCACAGCCCTTGATCATGACCAGATCTTTAACATAAAAGCTATAATTTGATATACATTTTAAAAAGGTATAATTTTCAATATTTCTGAAAATTTTAAATTGAAGTGAATGCCCAAGATAGAATAAAATGAGGAAAACATATGAGGGTACAATAAAATATGCTACCAAAAGAGATTTAAAAGAACTGAAAAAATCAGTATGTTTACAAAGTAAAAAACATTCTTGCTTTTTCTTCCAATTTAAAGCATTAAAACAAGGTATTTCTGGGGAAAAAAAGCATTAATTTTCTACTTCCACTAAGACTGTTGCTTTAATCCTTAGTCTGCTATCTGGTCTGACCATGAAAAGTAGCAATGTTAAGCAGTGGCCACAGAGGCAAACTTGCTCAGGTTCTTCTTTGCTTTGTGAAATTGCATCATTATTTGCAGTTAGATGCCCAACAGTTAAGATATTTGTTTATTGATAATCTAAAGGTAATTGATTTTACTCACCTTAGACTCACTAGAGCCGAAGTATATGTGTGGGTCCTTAACTTTAACTCTCAAGTTCTAAGCAAAAAGTTACTGCTTTGAGGCACCATCACTCATATTTCCTCTGGCTATGCCAGGGTCACGTATTAAAAAGAAGACATTTGCATCCTATTTATCACTCTTGATCAGGAAGCATCCACACAAGCACTGCTCTGTCTAGATGGAGGCAGAAGCCAAGTGAACCCATCCAGTCTCGAGGGGGTACTTCTCACTGACCCACTACGACGGGGGAGTAGAAAGAAAGCGAGACTAAGAAATACAGCCTGGAATTGAATAAACCACAGTCAGTCCCCACTAGATTTCCTACCAATATAGATTGCACGACTCTAAAACTGGGAATTAACAAAGCCAGCTTTTATTATTTATTTACATAGATCAGGAAGCCATTTATTAATTCCTAAAATGTCCTTCAAAGCCATTATTTGATTTTTAGTCAGAAGAGTGGAAAACTTACACATTAAATATAATTAAAGCCTTGGTTACCTTTTGCTTCAGATATTGTTTTATCTATTTTACAAAAGGATAATTCTTTTGCAAAAGTAGAATGAGTTTCTTTTCAGCACAACGACTGTTATTCACTATAGTCACTGGTTTCTTTGCCCAGGACTCGAAGACAGGGCAGAGATCAGGGTGGAGCAGAGCCGGTAGGACCTAAGGAGGTGGATAGCATGCCTACCTTTCATCTCTGCCTCCATAGTGAACTCTACATATCTGCCTGCTCAGATAAGCTTATTTTCTATATCCAAAGTCCACGTCTAAAAGAGAATTTGCTGAAAGACTTATGGAAACTATGAGGGTCTACTTTTTGTGAGTGAAAGCCCCTTTTGGAGAAGCCATACCACACTGGACATAGTCACAGGGTACTTTTGCCATTTACATTTCTATGTTTAAAAAGTTTACTAATAAAGCAAGGCTATAGTAATTAAAACAGCTTGTGACTGGCACAAGAACAGGGACATTGACCAGTGGAACAAAACAGAAAACCCATATATAAAACCATCCTCATATAGTCATCTAATCTTTGACAAAGCAGACAAAAACATACAATGGGGAAAAGAATCCTTATTCAATAAATGGTGCTGAGAAAACTGGATAGCCACATGTAGAAGACTGAAACAGGATCCACACCTTTCACCTCTCACAAAAATCAACTCACGCTGAGTAACAAACTTAAACCTAAGGTATGAAACTATTAGAATTCTAGAAGGAAACGTTGGAAATACTCTTCTAGACATTGGCCTAGGCAAAGAATTTATGAAGAAGACCCCAAAGGCAATCACAGCAACAGAAATAAATAAATAGAACTTGATCAAATTAAAAAGTCTCTTCACAGCCACAGAAACTGTCACAAGAGCAAACAGACAACCTACAGAATGGGAGAAAATTTTTGCATGCTACATATTTGATAAAGGGCTGATAACTAGAATCCATTTAGAACTCAGGAAAATTAGCAAGGAAAACTCAAACAACCCTATCAAAAAGTGGGCAAAGGACATGAACAGAAACTTTTCAAAAGAAGACAGAAGAATGGCCAACAAACATATGAAAAAATGCTCAACATCTCTAATCATCAGGGAGATGCAAATCAGAACTGCAATGAGATATCACTTATCTCCAGTGAGAATGGCCTTAATTAAAAAGTCCCAAAACAATAAATGTTGGTGTGGATGTGGAGAGATAGGAACACTCTTACACTGCTGGTGGGACTGCAAACTAGTGCAACCTCTGTGGAAAGCAATATGGAGATAACTTAAAGCCATGCAAGTAGATCTGCCATTTGATCCAGCAATCCTATTACTGGGCATCTACCCAAAAGAAGAAGACACTCTATAAAAAAGACACCTGCACTCGAATGTTTATAGCAGCACAATTCACAATTGCAAAGATGTGGAAACAACCCAAGTGCCCATCAATACATGAGTGGATTAATAAAAT
>CAUYRT010024301.1:0-94075 GCA_963574885.1 Lepilemur ruficaudatus | reverse complement strand
GAGACCCCGTCTCTACTATAAATAGAAAGAAATTAATTGGCCAACTAAAAAATATATACAAAAAATTAGCCGGGCATGGTGGCGCATGCCTGTAGTCCCAGCTACTTGGGAGGCTGAGGCAGAAGGATCATTTGAGCCCAGGAGTGTGAGGTTGTTGTGAGCTAGGCTGACGCCACAGCACTCACTCTAGTCCGGGCAACATAGTGAGACTCTGTCTCAAAAAAAAAGAGAGAAAGAAATGGACAAAAGCCACACAACTGGATTCTAGAAATAAAAGTAGTTGAAGATGAAGATGGAATATGCCTTTCTACTTGTGGAGGGACAAGTATTTGGAGCACAGTCTTCCAAAGGTCATAACTAGATGGAGAGAGGAGAGAGCGAGCATCATGTAGAGACAGGATAGCATGGCTGGGGGCGGTTACGTCCTGGATTAGAGGGGTCCAGGAGTCACTGAGCACTAGAAAATAAGAGAGGAAAAGGGATATTAATAAGAGAGACTATGAACTGTACTTATATCCCTGGAGTAATTTGGAAAGCCACCGGCAAGAATTTGACTTCCTCTTCAATTGTTCTTTAGACGAGAGGTAGCTCTGTGGCCAGCATGGAGCTGTCATCTCCTGTGATAACAATGCCTTCCTCTGAATACCTCCTGAAGGACCTGCCTGAGGCTTTTTTATGTTAACTTTTTTTCCTTAATAAGTAGAAGAAGTAAATTCTAAAATAACAATAAAAAGTATAGTGTAGGAAACACATAAACCAGTAGCATAGTGTTTATTATCACCATCAAGTATTATGCACCATACATCCTTGTATGCACTGTACCTTTACATGACTGGCAGGGCAGGAGGTTTGTCTACACCAGCAACATCACAAACACCTGACTAATTCACCGCACTACGCTGTTAGGTTGGCTATGATGTCACTAGGCAACAGGAATTTTCCAGCTCCGTTATAATCCTATGGGACCATCGTCGTACAAGACAGTACGACATTTCGGTCCGCTGTTGACTGAAACGTCGTTATGCAGCACGTAATTGTATACTCCTTGTTGTTTCTGTTGGTTAATTTAAGATGCATTCATCTGAACCATATGAAATTACTGTAGGTCAAAAATATTCCAAATACCAGGGATTTCTAATGGTTCATTCAACCTTATACAGCTTCTAGTTCATTTCAATGCAAACTATTATCTAGCGAATTGTGTTATAGTTTTAAATTCATGGGGTATCTAAATTAATTAGGGGTGAAGGGTTCTCATTAATTAAGTAAAAATGTTGTCAGAGAGCACTGTTTGTAAGAGGAGAACAGACACATATCTGCTAAAGAGCTTGTACATGCAAAAGAATAGAAGACCACTCACAACAAGCTAGCTTAAGTCTACAAAGGAAGTGTTGGCAATCTGTTGGAGCATCTCACAATCTGAACGAGGTGGCCTTGGTAAGGGTGGGAGTCAGGGCAACTTTGAAGGTCTCAGCAGCAGGCCTTCTTGAGCTTTTCCTTCTAGAGCTCTAACTCCTAGTCTGTCTTGGTTTAAATTCTAAATTCCTGATTGGGAGCACCTAAATGCTCAGCCTGAGCAATGGGTCCACTGTGCTTTACTTAAGGTGAGAAAGTTGTCTGCAGGCTGGCTCTGCAATCCAGTAGCTAGAGAGGGACAGTAGCTATAGATATATGATTTTTAAAATAACAAGCACACCAATTAGAAGAAATTTGTATAAACCCCTCCTGGGGAGACATTGGCTCTGTTCTGCTTCTAGAAGAAAAGGGGGGGGGGGTTGTGTTTTGTTTTTTTTTTTGAGACAGAGTCTTGCTCTGTTGCCCGGGCTAGAGTGCCATGGGGTCAGCCTAGCTCACAGCAACCTCAAACTGCTGGGCTCAAGTGATCCTCCTGCCTCAGCCTCCCAAGCAGCTGGGACTACAGGCATGCACCACCATGCCTGGCTAATTTTTTTTCCGTATATATTTTTAGTTGTCCAGCTAATTTCTTTCTATTTTTAGTAGAGACGGGGGTCTCACTCTTGCTCTTAGTCTATAAATCTCCACAGATAGCCCAAAGCTTTCTTTTTCCTTCTCCACCATAGCTGAAGGTTTTGAAAGTTGATCTGTAGGTGGCTGGTCTGCTGTTTGGGATGTCTGAAGTGTAGAGAGACAAAGGAAGTTGAATTACCAGCACAAGTCAATGGTGGGACAAGAGAGAGCTCATCTCAGCTCTCTTTATAATCCATTTAATCTATCTTTGTTCAGCATTTAGTCTGCAACAAAATCTAGCACTTGACAATACAAAATATTGTAGATGCTGTGAGAAATACAAAGAAATCTAAGGAATATTCTCTGCAATCAAGAAAGTTATGATTTGATTAGGAAACCGAGATCGCCGCCTTGAAGACATTACTACCCAGGCAAGCTTACTGACTGAGGGGGCAAACGCGTCTCTCCGGATGCAAGTGCAAACATATATGTTATTTCATCATAACATATTGCATAGACACGGATCAAAAGAATTATTTATTGCATGGGATTATTTGCTATAGAAAATTGGCAGTCACCAGATCAACAAAACCCTGTACGAACCATTTGCCAAGACTCAGAAATCTAGTTCTTCAAAGCTCACCCTGAAAGGTGGTTTCGTCTGCATTCCCTTTTGTCCCTTCCACCCTCCATGCTGAACAACGGTGAGTTGGGTCTAAGCCTTGAGCTGCCTTCCCATCCCCTTGCCACTGAGGAAAGACCAGCGAGCATTTCATGTTCTTGACACACAGGCTTTGGATGGGGACTAACGCCCCAGCAGGGGGAGGAAGCATCGTGATGAATTGAAAAGAGTCACGAACTAGGAACCAGAAAACCTTGTTCTGGATTCTTCCCATTGATCCTAACTCACTGCAGCGCACTGAGCAAGTCACTCAACCTCTTTGTACCCTAGTTTTGGAGCCTCTGCAAACCAAGGTGTGTAGAAACACGTTTAAATTCAACAGCATCTGTTATGAGCACCCCCCCCCCCAGGAAATGCCCTTTTTCACCAAATGCTTGTGGGCAAAATTGGAAACCTAAACTTTGAAGCACAAACCCTCAGACTGTCTAATAATAGACCATTAATAGCGCAGCATCTGCTCCTTTTTCCAATCCTGGCCCCACACCTGCCTAGACAGGCCACATGCCTCCCCTCTCGGAAGCAGCGAAAGTCTGAAAATAAACTACAGCAGAAGATCATCTGGGGGCTTCCACTGAATTTTCACTTGTCAGGAACTCTCTCTTGCAGGGGCATTAAGAGAATTTAATGGGATATTGCACACGGGAGCTCACAAACCAGTCTGGCGTCTGCAGCGTTCCTATTGGAGGTCTGTTGTTGAAAGCTGTGGGTTTTGCTAGAGCGTTACCCGGGGACAAATCCCACGGCTCCCACACCCGCCTCCTCTTCTGCCTCTGTTTATGCTCTTGGTTCCGGTGCCTCGCTCGATGACAAAGTAGGGTCAGCTCTGACTCACGACAGCGCTGTGAAGACTGTGACCCTCGTGGGTTGCAGGGCCTGAGATGTTTATTTCATTTCCCTTTCATTCTGTGCTCAGCTGGGTTCTCAGAGAAGGAAAGTGGCCCACGCTGACTAACCAGTCGAGAAATATTTACTGAGCCTGCTCGAGTGCTGTGCGTTATGAGAAAACACGAGGACGCATCCGAAGCCCAGGCTTTAGAGCTGCTCCGGGACTCGGTGAGGACCCCATGCCCCGGCCAGGCCTGAGAAAGAACACTTTGGCCCTGTTGGAGCGTGTGGGGGTTGGGAGAGGCCTGGATTAGAATGTGCTGGAAAGTGCTGATGACCAAGGGACCTCGGTGCATTTATGCATTTAAACACATCCCTAGAGAGGACTGACTTTTCTCCAAATTTGAATGTTCTGGAGGAGATAGATGAGTGTCCTGGACTAAACATGTGTTCCCAGAAAGAGGCAGGGCAGAAAGAAGATATGAAGCGGTGATCATGTTGCCCTGTTTCCTCCACACCCAACTCCAGGAACAAATCTAGAAACCCCAAATCGGGAGGGCTGCAGTCACTGTTTCATATGAGCTGCCTCTCCCCTATCAGAGTGCTCAGGGGAGCTGATTCCTAAAAAAAATGGGAAGGAAGAGGTTGCACGTCCAACCCTATGGGCCCGTGCCCATGCCGGACAGCAGAGACAAGAGGCTGGGGGGCACTGCCTGCTAGGACACCTCAACACCGCAGGATCTAGAATGAGCTTGCTATCCAGTCCAAGGAGGAAATAGGAACCGCTGCTACCAATTTCAGACCACTCGCCAGGGGCCAGACACTATGCTAAATGACTTAGTTGCACTATCTCATTTAATCTTCACACCACCACCCCTATCCTTCCCCCTCCAGAAAGCTATAATTATCTCTGTTTACCAATGAGGAAAATAAAGGCTCCCAGGGGTTAAATGACTTGGTTCACACATATAACAAGAGGAGCGAAGGTGCTGATCAGGTTTACCTAACTTCAAACTGGGTTCCTCTGCACCTGACACTGTTTGCCAGAAAAGAAGCTGGAAACCCCAGGAAGAGTGGGGAGGGCAATGACAGAGACAGAGACATGTGCAGGGGAGATGACCCCCGTCCAAGCTTTGGAACAGGATCAGGATAGAGCTTGTTTCCCAGAAATGCCTCTGGGTGGGTGTTCAGCACACAGTCGTAGGTCTGTGCATCTGTGGATGAAGCTCTTAGACAGAGCTTCTGCAGGAACTGGGCAGTCCACGGGCCCTGCAAGCTCTGCTCAGAGTTCCACAGGGGCTCCCTGACTTGTCTAGACAGAACTGTGGCTTGGGGCCTTTACACAGTGACTCTGCGCCGTGGCGAGCAATGGTGACAATAAGAAGAGACCACCCGGGACAGGGTTAGGTCTGTGGGGCAACCCCCCTGTAACGGGCTGCACAGCAGCACAGGCGCAGGGAGGAGGGGACTGGCTTCCCAGAGCCTGCTATTCTTGGTACTTCTGGCTCCAGCCGCCTCTAAGCACCTTAATAAAACTGCACAGGAAGAGAACAAGCCTGGGGAGGTGCATCTACCTCCGCCCGGTGCAATCTTCAGAAACATCATCGAGAAATGAAGCCTGTTATTGTTTTCAGCGCTGTCAGGCTTCATCAGCTAGGAGCTCGACCCCAGTGCAAGACCAGTGAGGTCCATTCCTTCACTCATTTTCACTCACATTACTGCACAAAGAAGTACGATCTCTGCCTTCAAGAAGCATGCGGTGTTGGTTTGCTTTAGTTGGTTTTTTTAAAGAGATTTACTGAGATATAATGCCACACAGTTTGCACAGAATTGTGACGCCATCACTACTGTCAATTTTAGAACATTTCATCACCCCAAAAGGAACCCTCTACCCATTAGCAGGCACTCCCCATTGCCCTTCAAACCATCTCCCTCCCCACCCCTAGGCAACCACTAATCTACTTTCTGTCTCCATAGATTTGTCTATTCTGAACATTTCATGTAAAAGGAATTGTACCATCTGCGGTCTTTTGTGATTGATTTCTTTCACCTAGCATGTGTTTTCGAGGTTCATCCGTGTTCTGGCATGTATCAGTACTTCATTCCTTCTTACTCTGAGTCATATGTCATGGTATGGATCCACTGCATTCTATTAATTCGTCACCAGATGATAGACATTTGAAGTGTTTTCACTTTTTGGCTCTTGTGAATAGAGCAGCCATGACCACTCAGGTATAAATTTTTATGTGGATGTGAGTTTTCATTTCTCTTGAGTATATAGCATAAGTGAAATTGCTAACTCTATATATAGCTTTTTCAGGAACTGCCAGACTGTTTTCCAAAGTGACTACACCATTTTACATCCATCCCATCAGTAACATTTGAGATTCCGATTTCTCCGTATCCTCACCAACACTTATGATTATCTCTCTGATTATAGCCATCATAGTGTGGTATCTTGTTATATTTTGATTAATATTTTCCTAATGATTAATAGCATTGGGCATCCTTTAATAATGTTTAGGGGCATTTCTATGTCTTCTTTGGAGAAATATCTATTTAGATCCTCTGTCCACTTTTTAATTGGGTTGTCTTTTTGTTATTTAGTTGCAAGGGTTCTTTATATATTCCAGATACTCTGGTATCCCTTATCAGATATGTGACTTACAAATATTTTCTCCCAGTCTATAGTTTGTCTTTTCATTTTCTTGATGGTCTCAGGTGCAACACAAAGATGTTTGTTTCTTTATATATATATATATATATATATATATATTTTTATGCTGTCATTTGTGCTTTTGGTGTCATATCTAAGAAATTATTGTCTAATCCAAGGTCATGAAGGTTTCACCGATGTTTTCTTCTATGAGTTTTGTGGTTTGAGATTATACATTTAAATCAGCCTCAGCTGTGTCAGGATTAGATTTCTTCAGTCGTTGATGTACAGGACACTATCAATTTTAGCAAGCAAGGCAGCCCATCCCCTGTGTGCTACAGGGCACTGCCGAGGTTCTAATTTTTAACTCTTAGTGCCAAGCCTAGGTCGGCAGAGCCAAATGTGGTGCCTCAAACACCATTCTGTATTCAGGTTCAAGGAGGACTCCTCTGGAAGAATTAATTTTGTATTCATGAGGTTTGTCCTGGGGTGTAAAGGAAAAATATAATGATGGTATTTCCAGGTGAGTTTCAAGGTAACACATGTATTGTACATGGACATCAGATGCTGCTTAGACCTTGAGAAAATGTGCCCAAGAAATGTACAGACTTCAGACGTCAAAAAAACACAATGTGTTGAGAAGTCAAGGTGATGGTTCTTTCTAGGTCACAGGGGCGACAGGTTTAGAAGCCAACAGCAGCTCCTGGCCAGAATCATTGGAGGCTAACTTTCCAGCTTGAACAAATGCAGGCACAAGGTGAAAACCTCCTCTAGAGGGTTCTTGGTCCTAAACAATTTCAAAACAAGAGGCAGGGGCAGCCCTCTCTGTGGCCCAGAACTGAAAACAGCTGCCCACTTCATAGAGCAAAGGCCATGTCACCAGTCAAGGATCACCCTCAATCGAGCACTGAAATCCCAGCAACTCGGAGCTAGAGGGACAGTACTAATGCAAGTTTGCAAGCCCTGCAAGAAGACAACAGTGTCTTGGTGTCCTTCTCAGAAAGGACAGTATCCACAGATGGGTTCCCACCCCAGCTTAGGTAAATCCATCATGCAGAAAACAACGCATGGTGCAAAAGGTTAACCTTTTGCTTGGAGATTTCTTCCAACTGAGGTTCAGTTCATCAGCTGTGGATTCAGACAACAGACACCGACTGAAAGGCATCATGGTGAAGTGAATGCCCATGTCTCCTTTGTACCCTCCTGCCTTCAGATAGAATGGGCTGGGGCACCCCTAAATATTGGAATCTGAGAATGTAATTTTGCCCAGGATAAGTTATAAAGTTTGACTGATTTTCTTAATCATGGGGTGTAGAAGAACATGAAGTCTGTACTGGGATAATCATATGTGACCTGTCAACTGAGCAAGCTCTTTAAAAGTGAGGTGTCTAAGACTTGGTGTTGGATTAACAAACTCCCAAGGCCCTGAAGGAATTACACTATCCAGTGAGAGTCCAGGTTGTGGCTGTTGAAGGAATCCCAGCCCAACCCAACCCTCAGGGTCTCCTCTGGCTGAGTCTGAGCAGGAACAAGAGACGTGGAAGAGGATGAATTTCAGACTTTCATTTCCTTGAACTTTAACTCACACAAGCAAGTGAATCTGATTATGAAGATTAGCTTCTTTGAACTTTGACTTGGCAAGGGGATTTTAGTCTTTGAACTTTAAATTCTCCTTGGGGAATTCAATAATGAGGAGGCATTTATGTTTGAATCTGGGGTGTTCCTAAATTGCTGGCATTTATTATTGAATTATCTTCATGCAGGTTATAATTGTGAGATCTTAGCGGGTCATTTCATTTTATTGAAGAGCTTCCGATGTGCTGTGTTGAAAAATGTGGCTGGACATAATTTGGGATGTGCTGTTGAAAAATGTGGTTAGATCCCATTTTCAACCATGAGTACACGGTGGTTTGGGGTTTATGGTAGTGGAATGTTATGATCTATTTCAGGGCCTTCAGGGATAAATTCTAAACTGTCTTGCGGAGGCCCCAGGAAGATATCCAAAGACGCTATAGCTGGAACCGGGAGGTGGGGACTGAGCTGGGAAACAGGACTGCCCTGATTTCATGTTGCTCTCTGCTCTTGGAGGGGAGAGCTATGTTCTTGGTTGGCTCTTGATTTCACAGCTAAATCCCGTGGGTTAAGCCTCTAGAGTTTGCTAGGGAGAAATGCTTGGTACCGGTTCCTGATGTTTCCCTTCCATGTGATGTGTAGCATTTCTGATTTCCCTCCATTTCCTCACAGGAGGGTTCCTAGAGATATTGGCCTACTGATTTAAGCCACATTCTCCAACCCAGACTTTGTGAGTAATAAGTGTGATATTCATATTTTTTTGTGCACTTCCACTGTTTCTTCGTCTTATTGGTCAATTGGTTTTGAGCATAAAGTAGAAAAAAATGGCACTATTTAAGCCTCCAAAAGAACATTGTCTTCAAATTGCATAGTAGTTTACAAGGTCTATTTCTATGTGCTTGCACTTATATATTTATATATGAAATTTACATTACTATATAATAATGTAAGTACATATATAATCATCAGATTTATATATCTAAGCTTTTATAAGCATACACACACAATTGTGTCATTTGCCATTATAAACGTCTAGAATGCACATCTGTGTTGCCTTTTACCTTGGTTAGTGATATTTGCAAAGTAAAAATGTCCCTGACTTCTCAGATTGAAGCAGTAATTATCTTCAGTGTGCCTCAAAACCTCCTGGAATGCTTGCTAAAACACGGATCGGTGGGTACCACCCCCAGAGTCTGTGATTCTGTAGGTGGCGATGGTGCATTTCTAACAAGTTCTCATGTTTGGAAAATCACAGCATAGACAGTAGGGGCATATGGATTCCACAGCCACGCCTATCCCTGGACAGTACTTTAATCTCATATTTAAAGACCTTCTCCTGCCCTGTGGATCTTAATGCATTTTATGATGTCTACAGCCAAGCTGAGAATTTATGAAGGCCAGCACAAGTTGACTTTGCCTTCATTTCTTACTTGCAAGCAATTGGAAGAGCCATTGTATTTTATGTTTGAAGTAGGAAGTAGCCAACAGGCACTTGGTCAGAAAACAGATGTTAGGATGGCTGGCCACGGCAACCCCAGACCATACTTCTCTACCTCTTCAGAGAACCAGCTTGTGAGCTTCCCTTCTTGGTTGTCCTTCAAAGTCTTGATGTAGAGACAAGAAGAGAGAGTGTAGGGAGAGAAACTGACTGCCAGGTCCACCACAAGTTTGGACAACATCTTTGTTGATGCCTAAAACATTCCTGTTATAACAAGCATCACTGCGATTCAAAACAATAAATTTCCTCTGGTTCGAGTGACAAGTGATTGGAATCATGCTTCTTGCTCTAAGCACACACATAGAGAGGAAAAGTGAAACTGCTCATTTTGTAGGGGAGGTACCGGGTCAGAAACTGAGACACAGAGAGAGAAAATCCAAAAAAAATACAGGAAATATTTAAGGAAATTAAATCCCTGCACAGATGATGAGCTAGCGGTGAAGCACTCAGACACTTTTAGAGTGGTTACTAGTCTGTGTTCTGAGACCTGCATAGCCAGTCTCTCTTCTGGAAGATTCCTTGTGTGTCAGTGAGTGTGCTCAGTCCACATGACACCACAGCCCTGTACATAGCGGATTAGATCAGGGACAGTGGCCGATGCAAACAGCCAGGGCCATGCGGGCACATGATACTTGATAGAGGTGGCTGACTTAATCAGATCTGGGTGGCAAAACTTGCAAATGCAGCTGACAAAATAGTGCAGAAGTAGAAAGATGCAAAGACAAGAAAACAGGAAAAAATTAGGAAAACATAGGCAGAAGTAGGAGGGAAGAGAACGGAGAACGGAGTGGGAAGAAGAGGTAGAGGAAAATACTTCAGTGGCTGAAGCGTCCCCGGAGCCGTTTTCTGTTCCGCGGCTGCTGAGGTCACTTCCTGGGTTAGGAACAACAGTCCCTTCTCTGGGAGCCCTTGCTGCCGTCTGCAGAAGCTCTTCTTGTCCTTACAATAAACTCCCATGAACTGAGATAACCTGAGCATGTTTCTAGTTCTCACAAACGTATCTTTGTTAATAAAAACAGAGATAAGAAGAAATCGTTACAGACTAGAATCTCGGGCCAAAGCAAAAAGATGAAATGCAATACGAGTCAGTGGTGAATGGCTTCCTTTCTATTAAAAACGCTAAACAGATCGGACTGGGTGGTAGATCATATAGGTTTTAGGTGACCTTGGGCTACTAGGAGCTGGCAGTATAGTGCCTCTGGGGAAAATGCCAACGCAGCCTCAGCTTGCCTTAACAAAAGTTTAGTGTGTGGAAAGAGAGAGAGAAAGAGAAGAGGCTGGCTGCTCTCTGCCTTGAACAAATATTTGGATTGATGTGACCTCCTCAGGTCACCACACTTTATAGAGACCTTCACAAGCAACAAGGATGGTCAGTGGCAGCACAGATTAGGCACCTTCCCTAACCTGGTTCCTAGATGTCCCTGCACCTCCTACAGCACGACACCTGCCTCACCTTACCTCCTATAGCATTGCATTCGCATGCCTCATTTTATTTTGTTCAACGACTGCCTTCCCTACCAGACTGGAAGCTTCATGAAGACAAGGACAGGTCTGTCTGGCTCAGCACTCTGTTCCTTGCACCAAACACATGTTGAGCAGAGTTGGTTCTTTGAAATTATTTGTTGAATGAATGAGAAAATCACATGGTATGATAAGGGTGAAGTAAAGTGGGAAGACTATATTTGGAAAGGAGGAAGTTCAAGTAGACTGGATTCTGGTTTTCAAATATCTGCAAGACTTTTGGGTAGAAGAGGGTTGTTCAAGTGGGCAGGACTAACGTGGTGTAGTATAGCTGAGAGACCCGGACTGTCGGCACACCCCTGAGCTCACTCTTCAACTCGTGGATGGTACACCCGTCACTTAGACCCAGGTGTCATGGTATCACTTCTCAGCTCTGTTCAGCTTCAACATTTAATGAACCATTGATTGGTGGGTAAACAGTACTGGGAAAGAGATTTTCATTTCCATTTCACCAAAACTCCCCAGTCTTTACAGATGTCAAAAATAGAATGGTTCAAGCATAGTGACACACCTGTAGTCCCAGCTATTTGGGAGACAGAGAAGGGACGATCACTTGGGTCCATGAGTTTGAGTCCAGCCTGGACAATATAGCCAGACCCCATCTCTAACAAGAAAAATAGAATGGCTTGTTTCATAAAATAGTCATGTGTTAATATACATCTTCAAGCAAAGTTAGAGTACCATCTGCTATGTGCCTTTTAATAAGAATTCTTGCATTGGATGAGACATTGAACAGGAAAAAATTTAGCCTTATCGAATTCTGTGAAAATTCCAATTGCAGTCTGGAATGAGCTAGCGGTGAAGCACTCAGACACTTTTAGAGTGGTTACTAGTCTGTGCTCTGAGACCTGCATAGCCAATCTCTCTTCTGGAAGATTCCTTGTGTGTCAGTGAGTGTGCTCGGTCCACATGACACCACAGCCCTGTACATAGCTGATTAGATCAGGGACAGTGGCCGATGCAAACAGCCAGGGCCATGCGGGCACATGATACTTGATAGAGGTGGCTGACTTAATCAGATCTGGGCGGCAAAGCTTGCAAATGCAGCTGACAAAATAGTGCAGAAGTAGAAAGATGCAAAGACAAGACAACAGGAAAAAATTAGGAAAACACAGGCAGAAGTAGGAGGGAAGAGAACGGAGAACGGAGTGGGAAGAAGACGTAGAGGAAAATACTTCAGTGGCTGAAGCGTCCCCGGCGTCAGTTTGGGTGTCAGGAATGTGAACCAATCAAAGAAAGAAGTGATTTCTGCCTTATTTGGTGGCTTGTTAGGTATGTGGCTTAATCTCACTGAGCCTCAATTTTCTCATCTGCTAAGTGGGGATAATAACAGCTGCCCCTTCCTACATTAAAAGGTCGGCAAAGATCAAATGAGAGAATGTTTGGACTTTGAATGTATAAAGTGCTCTACAAATATATTAAGTCTCTGCTTCTGAGGGAGAACAGGAACACCACGAGGACATATTCCCCGGGCGTCCAGGCCAAGATTCTGTCAGTCCAAAGCGGGAGTGTTTTTTCTCAAACCTCTCTCTCGTTCCCTACTTGGTGATAATAGGGCTGCTAACTTGTTTTTTCAGTCGTGGTGATTTCACTTGCTGCATAAATGTCAAGCTCCACTTGACTAGAAGTTAATATGTAATGTCTCTTCCCTTCCCTCACGAGTACAATCCTGCTAAATTATCTCTTTATGCTCACACTTATTTTTTTTTTTTTTTTTTTTTTTTTGCTTTTCAGTTTTAAGTCTTAAAATAGCATATTCTACCCAACCGCTTTACTGCTTTCAAGGCAATGAGAATGGTGCCTGGCATTGTGGGAGTTGAATGCAAATCATAGTGAAGTTGGCTGCGCTTCAAGTAACAAGAGCCCCGCCAAATGGGCGTTGAACAAGGAGAACCTGACAGTCCCAGGAGCCTAAATTACCTTGCATTTGCTGCGTTTCATTCACAGTCTCCTGTCACCCTCATGCAAGCCAAATGGAAACACAAGATGAGTTTTATTGTCCCCATTTTACCAAGAGGAAAAACTAACACACAAAACAATGAAGCGACTTTGCAGAGGTCTCCTGACCTGACCAGCGCTGGACCTGAATTTACAAGTTAGGCTTCCTATTGGCACTTTACTTTTGTGACTGAGTCTTCAGATGCCACTAGAGGATTCTGTCTACCCCATGGGTCAGTTCTACCCCAAATTCACTCTCATGATCGTGGCACAGAGATCTCCGGCCAGTCTCACTAAGGAAGGCTCTGACCTTGCTCACGGTACGTTCATGGACTATCAGAAGAAGATGCAGGGAAATGGTTCTTAGAACAAGAGGAAAAAACGAGAAGAGGAAGCTTGTCTTGGTTGTTGACATTTCAGTGTTTGGCCCCTTAACGCTTATGGGAATATTGGGGAACAAGCCCACATGAGGGAGGAGACCCTGAGTGAAAGGGCCACATCTGCCACATGTATACAGTGGCTTATGGGAGGGGGATCTTGCTCCACTGTACAGATAAGTCAGGGGACATTCAATGACTTATCCACAGTTACGTAGCTGGTAAACGTCAGAGCCCCCCATGAGCTCTGGTCTGCAGGTAACACTGGAAGATTCGTTCTACCTATAGATGAATCTCCAGCATTCGCTATCAACTACAGGGAAACATCTAGAAAAATAAGTCTCTTTTTGGCCTCCCAAAAGTAACACCATAGAGGTAAAAACTGTCCTTTATTCTTTCTCTGCAAGAGGCCGACCCTGCATTATTCATAACAGGGTCACTCACACATTTCCTCCTCAAGGGGAGGGGGGCCCCTCTCCTTAGACCCGGCTTTTCTGCATGAACCCCAAAGAGAGAAGCTGGGAATGTTTGATCTTAGCTTTTAAAACCAGCTGGAGACTTCCCCATACCCAGAGGGAGAGGGACTTTCCCAGAAAACACTCTTGCACAAGACCCCCCTCTTTTTATTGTCCCCCCACCTGCACTTCCATGGAGAGTCACCTTCGTCCAGCACCCCTTCATTACCAGACGGCCAGTGGCCGGCCCACACCTCCTGCCTTCCCACAAGCAGCCTCTCCTACGTGGCAAAGACCAGGGCCAGGGTCGGGCCAGGCTGAGGGGTGGGGAGGCCTGGGCAGCTCTCCTGAGCCGCCCCCCCACCCCTAGCTCTGAGCTCAGCCCCACAGCAGCCCCGGTGGCAGCAGAGAACCTCACCGCTGCAAGTCGAAACAGGACTCCCCGCCTCCCCTCTCAGCAGCCGGGCTTTAAATAGGATTAATGAGAGAGAACATTCTAAACACCGCACAGAGAGGTTCCAGAACAGGCAGCCGGCTACTTCCGCTCAAGCTGCCATTTTGGACCTGTTCCCCTGGCTGCCTCATTCTGACTTGGAGCTGGCACTTTTGCACCCTGCCTTCCCGCTCTTGCTAGGAACCGACCTTGGGATTTCAAGGACACGGTGAAGCCCTATTGTCCTCCCAAGTTCCCCCTGAGCCCACTGCTAATGCCGCAAAGTTCACTCTTGCCCTATTCATTTAGATGAATTGATTATCTCCATTGATAAAATTCAAAGACTTCGGGGAAGGAGTTAGGGGTGGGTTCCGGAAGGAAGCAACACTAGCGGGACCGTGCTCTATGGTGTAGCGATCACCAACCCTGGGAATTGCAGCAGATGTTGTTTTAGGCTACGGCACATTCTTTCCTGTGTCCAACCCTGTGGAATTATATTGTTAATATCACTCAAAGGGGCAAAAAACTGAGCTTATGGGTGCAAGAGACTAAGCCAAAGTCACACTGCTGCTAAATGCAGAGTAGAATTCCAACCCAGGTCTCCAATTCTAGGTCTATAGGCTCCAAATGTTGTTCTTTTTCCACCACATCATCCTGAGGGGCTTCCGGCCAAATCATGAGATGGGTTCTAATTGGAAGAAATAGGGTAGAAAAGTCCCTGGGTTTCTGATTGGGGGAGGGATGGCACAGAGAACAGCAACTGACACTTAACAAGGGTTTTCTGATACATTTGGCCCTTCCCAAGCACTTGCTTAGGTAACCCTCACCCTCACGACAACGCTGTGAGGTAGGTAGGTTTCCTGGGAAACCTGATGCCATCTCACAATTTTGTCTCTGCTGAAACCTGAAGGCAAAATTAGTCAATTACCAAGAGCCTCTTCTGGATGGACCACTCGCTCAACCTGGCTGCCGCCACCACCGTCCTCCGCTATTCCCAGCAACCTTAGGAAAAAAGAGTCAGAAACTGCTGGAAGTAACCTCAGAGAGGGCCTTGTGTTACCACCTGCCACCTCCCTTGTCCCCTTGGGCTCCTCCCTAATTTCATGGGTGATCAGATTAAGTCCACCTTATGGAGGCTACAGTCAGCCTTGGCAATAAAAGCAAAATGCATGGTCAACACTTACAGAACTCGATACATATTGTAAAGGGAGTGTAGTTAAGCCCAGAAGACATGAGGGAGGAATGGAGATGCTCATTGAGAGGCCGGATTCAATTAAAAAGGCAGGCAAGCCAGCAGGGGCCCGAGCCCAGGGCGGCCCCTTGTCCCAGACACCAAGTCTCTGATCCCTCCAAACCCTCAGAGGACAGCATCATCCTCTCATCTAGGACTCCTGGAGCAGCTTCCCGAGAAACAATTGAGTCAACGCGTAAATTAAATTGCAGCACATAGAGTCTCCAAAGCCTCTGCTATTTTTTTCCTCCCCCCTGGGGAGAGGAAATGAGTGTGCCAACATTCCCCATAGGGGAACTAAGTGATTTCCCAGAGGTCCGGGTCTCATGTGCTCTGTTTGCTTAAATGAGTTTAGGGTCATAAGCAAATGAGAGCTTGACAGAGCCCATTTGCAAAAGGCCTCCCTCGGAACTGACAAGGGTCATGCCAACGTCTTTGTCTGCAGCCATTTCTCAACCCTGGGGAGACATTAGCCCAAAGTCAATTAGTCCATTAGTCACCAACCATGTGCCCAGGAGCAGGCTGAGTGTTATTAGGGATATAGAAGAATAAGAGGTGGTCTTTGTCCTCATTTATTCATTTAACGTCTGTTGAGTGCCTGTCGTGTGCTGAGCGCCGAGCTGGGCACTTAAACCCAGTAGGAAAGTGATATTCATTCACCTTCATGACGAAGGCATGAACAGCAGGACATGGGTGTGTTATTCAGTAGGACTTGGATGGGGTGGGAGTGGACGTTGAGGAGAATAGGTTAGGACTTGCAGGAGGCCTTGAAAGACACTTCCATGCTGGCCTGCAGGAGGGCAAGGACACCAAGGGACACAAGCGTGGCCTTGATGGTGGGGGAAGGTAATGTGGAGCTCTGGGCTGACCTTCACTCAGGAGACTTATGTGTTGGGCAAGTGCGGGGTGTTGGAGAGATGAGTACAGACCTTTCAACTGGATAGTAAGGGGAAGTTAGTCTATGTCTTGTGCTGGCCATGGCCCTGGAAGTTTCCCATTCACTTGGGGGGTCTCCAGGCTTGGGTAGGGCTGAGGAAAGTTTACTGTAGAGAGACAGCCTAGAAGAGCACAGAGAGCAAAGGGTTTGGGTGGGCCTGAATTACAATCCTTTTTCCTCCACTGATTTGGGGCAAATTGTTTAACCACTCCGAGCTGCAATTTCTTCATTTGGAAAATAGAGATAAGGATTCCTACAATTATTAAAAAAGACACTGCCCATGAAGTGCCCAGCAAAGATGTGGTATGTATTAATAATAGGCAAGCAATGACTGTTAGTTTTCTCCAGGGCTTTGCCCTTCTTGAAGACAAAGGTGAACTCTACAAATATGTCCCAATGTCTACTCTATCCCCAACCGATTGGTCAAAGCCAATCAGGGTAACTGGGTAACTTCATAGAGTTTGCCAATGACTACTAGACGACATGACCAAGCCTGATCAGTGTCAGCTGAAGGCCTTACGGGACAGGCTTTCTTGGTCCTAAAAATAAGATGCAGGAACAAAGGTCTTTTATTCCTCTGCCCATTGCTGGCTCTGAGTGTGACAACTAGACTGATAGATCCAACCTAGGATCCTGAAGCAACCATCCCAAGGACAAAACCTATGCTCTGAAGATGGCAGGACAAAGAGAGAGAACGATCCAATCCCTGATGCCACTGGGAAGCCAAGGTATGAACTACCATGAGACCTGAACTCTGCACTTGTTAATTCATAAATTCTTTTTTCTATTTTTAAGCCATTTTGAGTCAGTTTTTTCTGCAACTTGTACCTGGAAATATCCTCATGATTCACAACCTTAAATAAACTTGTCTAAACCACAGAAGAGGTACATTTCTGTGATAGGAACACCTGTGATAGAACAGGTGATTGATAGTCCAGGACCTTGCAGAAATTGGATGTTAAATTAGAAATAGTCTGTTACATCCTATTGGAAAAGGTGGGGTGGAGTCATCAACTCAGAATACTTCCTTCTCATTTTTCTGTAATTTCGTTGAACCCTGGGTTTATATCAGAGGGCTTGCTATCTGATTTTCATGTGAGCATCGCCAGCCAGGAGTTACACAAAGACTATTCACCCTGGAAGCCAGTTCGTGCCATTTGAGCCCAGAAATTGCATTAGCCAACCTGGCTAGTTCACTGTTCTCCACTCAGGGGAAGGCTGTGGTCAACGCTCCCCAAATCAAACCACATTCAGGTCCTGCGTCATTTACACGGTTTCCGAGGCAGTTTCAAGACATGTGTCATTAAACCCTCCGGTGAAACTAGAACAATTTCTTATCTTGTATTTTGACTCCATTTTCCTTTCACTGAAAGTCTGGGGTGGACATATTTCCTAACTTGAGCATCTTTGTGGGGTGAGGTCATTACTGAATAAAAATCCTGATGTCAGCACATTCTCCCAGGGCACCTAGGGGCGTTTGTTCCCTCTACAGCATCTCTGGTCTCCCTAACCTTAATCAGGTGAAGAATTTAGAATGAAGTTCTAGACAATTCTGATGATGATGATGATGATGATGATGAACAATTCCTTGAGGTCATGCAATACCTTCTAAGAAATTAGAAATACTACTTGCACTTTATCTCATTTGTCTTTATAACACCCAGCGAAGGCAGGGAACAGACATTCTTTCCAATTCAAAGGTGAGTTTACTAAAGCCCAGAGATAAGACGTGCGAGGTGCCCAGCGATTTACAGGTAAGGAATGTAAATTCTGGTAATAAGATCTACACATCCAGAGCAACTCCAGGGGAACTGTTTCTTACCCTCAAGGGAGACAGGACACCATGGAGACAGCCTCCAAAGTCATGGGGCATTGGCTCTGGCTGCAGGAAAGCTAGCCTTCTTCCTGACCCTTTCTCGGGTAGCTTGGAGATCGGTAGCAGCCCTCTGTTGATTCCTTAAAGCTTTGCTTAGTTGTCTGGCCTTATAATATTTTTTCACCTACTTTTAGAGATTATCCAACCTCACTTAAATATAATCAGCCTTTTTGATCTCCCTGGATTTTTAGACTTGAAATGTTAAACAATTATTTGACATTTCATATTTCTCTCACCACCTTCAGCTTTATTAATTCTTTTCATCTTTGTATAGCTGCCACCAGATAGATAGGGAAAACATTATTAGCCCCATTTTACTGATGAGCAAACTGAGTCTTGCAAAGGTTGTGATAAGACTGCACGTTTGAAGAAGTAGGAATCCATGTGGATCTTCTGAATTTGAGTCCAGTCTTCTCTCTGAAACATCATCCTGTCCCTTCCCCCCATAGCATTCATGCAAGTATTTTTAGAGTGCTTGCTGTATACCAACAGTGAGCTGAGTTCTGGGGATTCTGTGTTGAATAAGACAGACATGGTCTTTTGAGCAAGAAACTTACAAAAGAGTTGAAGAGACAAACAAGAAGGCAGGCAATTATTTATATTGTGATAGGTGAAAGTACCTTGAGAAAGGTAGAGTTGTTTGTAATACACACAAGCTGCTGGCTTCCCTGGTCCCCGGGTCTAGTCCTGTGGGCCAATCTTAGTCCTAGAGAGGAACACAAATGAAAAGCTGGAGCAGTCAGCCCTGTACCTCAAGCGATGAATAGATGAGGAGGGTAGGAGAT
Organism: Lepilemur ruficaudatus; assembly: GCA_963574885.1. NCBI lineage: Eukaryota > Metazoa > Chordata > Mammalia > Primates > Lepilemuridae > Lepilemur > Lepilemur ruficaudatus. The sequence goes on along the minus strand of CAUYRT010024301.1, from coordinate 75,321 downwards.
TTTTACAAGAATGTGCTTTGTGATCGAGCTTTCTAGACTCAACTCAGGCAAGGGAGAGCCTGAGGGATGCAGGGGTCTACATAGGACACCTTCTCAAGAACCCAGGTGCCCAGGAAGGGCAGTACTCCTTCATTAGACAAGGAAGCAGAGGAGCCACAGTGAAAATCCACCAGTGGTGTTGGGGACAGACATTCCCAGCCACTGCACTACCATACCCAGCTGCTGAATCAGGGAGCTAATTATAGCTTTGTACTGCTGGAGACCACATTCCTGAGGCTTTTATGTACTCACACACACACACACACGCACATGCTATACCATCCATCACAGGTCTCCTCCCCCACTCTCAATGCATTTCATTTATCTCTGAGGTATCACCACAGGGTATTTCTGTTGTCCCACAGTGTGCCACAGTTCCACCCCTCCCATACACAGCAACACAATGCTCACACCTTGTGCCTAACCCAGTCGTTACACATTGCACATCACACCCAATCTTCTACCTAGAATGTCTCTGATGAAGACGTCAGTGCTGAAGGAGGGCCCTTAAGGAGTATCCCATCCAAACCACCCACTTTGCAGATCAGGAAACTGAGGCCTACCCAGCCAGGGATGTGGCTTGCCCAAGAGCATATAAATAGTGTTAGGGCCAGAACAAAGAGTAGGCTTCCAGGGCCCTTTGTCCCTTCCATGGAATTCCACAACTGAAGACACAGAAATGAATTCGACTGAAGTCTGGAGCCCACCTGATCCCTTATTCTACCTTCCAAGAGTCTCCCCTTTTCTTAAGTTACTGTAATGTTTGATCTATGTTCTTATTCAGTAAAAATGCATGAGACAGTTTCACCAGCAAACAAGCACAGATATTCTGAGTCAATGAACTGAACCCATGAGACTTTAAAGGAAAGAGCATCATTCTGCCTGGGATGACCAGAGAAGGTACCAGCAAGGATTTCATTTTAGGTATCAAATTTCGAGAGGTAGACTTAGAGGAGCATGAGAAAAGCTTTTCAGACTGAGGGGCAGGTATATATAAACATGGGCAGAAGGAGGTGGTGTTCAGAAAAGGCTGAGTAGCCTTTGGGGTTGACACTTTGGAACTGTAGTATTACTTGTACTGGCCACCATGTGTATGTATTTACCGCAAGCAACAGATTCTCACTTAATCCTCACGACACACCTATAAACTAGGAATTCATTCATTTAACAAATATTTATTGAGTGCCTGCTATGTGCCTGGCAAGTTCTAGGTGTCCATGAATAAAACAGACCAAGTGTCTGGCCAGGAACAAAAGGGAACAAGCCCCTGCCCTCACGGAGTCTGCACTCTGGGACTGCTATCTCATTTTACAAATGAAAAAAACTGAGATAAAAGGAGGTTATGGGACTGACTCAGATAATAAGTTGCAAAGCCTGTCTGTGTTCTCAAGCCGCTGGCTGAGCTGTCTTTCAGGAAGGATAGATGGTTGGAGTCTTCAGTCTTCAGATCTGGAGGCAAAAAGGACAGCTGCTGGGTTTGAGCAGGGAAGTGTCAGAAACAAAATGCTCCGTTTCCCTTTGGACAGTCTGGACTCATTCTATTTATAATCGGAGGTCAGCCATCCCAATCCCAGCCCACCCCGCCTGCCCCTCCACACACGCCTCTTTCAGGCTGGGGCTCACACTCCTTGGGCAGAGCTGCCAGCTTCCGCTTTCATTGGATTAGCCTCAGTGTACCCTTAGGCCCCCCAGCCTCATGCAGCACGTGGCACCCCAATTAACTGGCCTTTTGTCCAACCAAAACTTGTAAGCTCGATTGATTCCCCTCCTGGCTCGATTGCTAGAAGTTAAGAAATGAGGGTGGTAGAGAAAATGATAGTGTCAGAAGGCGATGGGTGAGATTAATAGCTACAAACTTGAAGCAGGCCTCTGCTGTCACCTGAAAGTAAGCCAGCCCTGGGAAGGAGCTGGAAAAGTCTGCTTTTGAACTGCCAGGGGAGCTGGGGTGCTCCGGACCGCAGTCTGCTCTCCCGGGTGGTGAAGCACGGCCCTCACTGGATTGCTGGTCCAGTAGGTCCCTGAGCAAGAAATCCAGTCTTCTGCGGCAGGGGGAGATGGCGCTGGGAAAAGGAAACTGGGGAGTGAGAGGAAGGGGTTATAAAGAAGAAGGGGAACAGAAAAGGAGAAGGGAATGGATAAGGGAAACCTAAGGGGTAACAAGGGAGTGCAGGTAATGGGGAAAGGACAGGATAAAAGCAAGGTGGGAACAGCTGGAGAAAGGGGAGGGGAGAGATGAGCAGGCAGGGCTGCGCGTGGAGCCGGTGCAAGTGAGAGCGGAGAGGGGGGACCTGGGACCCCACGTGGGCCGCGGGCGCGGGGGATCCCGCGGGTCGCGGCAGCCGCAGCTGTCAGCCCGGAACAAAGGCCGCGGAGTCCCGAGCCCCGGGCGGCGGCCGCGCCCGGCCAATGAGCGGCGCCGGCGCTGGCCCCGCCCCGCCCCGCCCCGCCCGCCCCGCGGCCCCGCCCCGCGGCCGGGACCCGCGCAGAGCCGGGCGAGCTGCGGCCGGGCGCGGAGGCCGAAAGTTTCTCCGCCCGCCTCGCCCAGCCCGCGACAGGCGCGACCGGCCCGGCCCGGCCCAGCTGCTCTGGAAAAAGAGCGACCGGGACACGCCGGGACACACACCTGAAAAAGGATCCCAAGTCAGGCCGGCGGCGGCGCAGGGGGACAGGTACGATGCGGGGGACGAGGGTCCCGCTCGCCCCTGGACGTGTCCGCGGCCGCGCCGGGGCGCCGGGCTGCGGGGGACTGCGCTCCCCGCGGCGTGCCGGCCCGTCGGTGCCCCCGCGCGTCGGTCGGTCTTTGTCTGTCTGTGTCAGTGTCTGTCTGGGTGTCTTTGTCTCCACACGGAGCTGTCACGGTCTTCCCCTCCGCCGAGGTGGGTGCTGCAGAGCTGGCCCCCGCCTGGAGGAAACGGTGGTGCGTCCGTCCTTCTGTCTTTGTCTGCACGTCTCCTGCAGACAGGGTGTCTCTCCTCCCGGCCCCGAATCTGATGTTGGTGGACAAGAATGTTAGGTGACACTGGTGCCGGAGGTGAGCAAGTGGGAGGTGAGGAAGCGAGGCCGCGGGGGCGCTGCCTCTGAGAAAGGCTCTGACGGTCCGGGCGCCGATGAACTTTGCAGTCTGGAACTTTGCAGATGGGCTGTGTCCACGCCGGTGGGGAGGACAGGGATGCAGTTAGAGGTTTGGAATGTTTCCCTCAAGGAATAAGTCACATGGGCTGAGGTGGTTAGAGACGAGGGTGGTTAGAGACGAGGGTGGTTAACAGGGGGTGTCTAAGTGACTCCCTGGGGCTGCAGGTCACCAGGGTCAGTCCTGGATGTGCAGTTCAGGAACTGAGGCAAAGCACCACACACAGAGACACAGTCACACACCACATTTGTTTCTTCTCCCAGCCACCACAAGCAGCCAGACCCCCCCCCCTTTCTCCCCAACTCACTCTGAACAGCAAGCACACGACTCAGCCGCCACAGGCACCAAAACATCACCAAGGGCCAGGTGATGTTTCTCTTTCCTGCTGCAAGGGGAAGGGATTGAACTGTGGAGCAATGAATGTTCTGCCCGCCCACGAGCGTGCCGAGCCTGGGAAAGTGCTCCAGACCTGTTCACTACGAAGTCCTCAGTTGCTCAGGAATAAGGTGTCTTAGTGATGGGGGCACCTAAAGTATTGCCGGGTCCTCCCTCATGTTCCATTCACACCCTCCTGCTGCCGCCAGCCCCTCTGTGCTGGCAAAGCAGTGACCAGGCAGAGTCCTGGACAGCACTTGGCGGGGGCTACGCCAGGTAAGGGTCCCCCACACTGCTGGAAGTGCAGCCTCATGGGTACCGTGGGAGCCAAGGACCCCAGCCACAGAGGCAAGCTGTCTGCCTGCCGTTTCTTCCTGCACCAAGACCCTTGAGAAGAGTCAGCAGGTATGGCAAGAGGGTGTTTGTAACCTGAGCTTTCTCCAAGTTCAAAAACAATTTTCTGCAGGCTTGCTGAGGGAGAATGCAGGTGTTTTTTTGGTGGGGAGGGTGTACATATGGGTATCAGAGATAGCGTTTCCAGACGGGAAAGGTGTTTGTTCTGTTCAGGGTGGGGAAGAGCACAGTCTGTGGGGGCAGAGAGCGGGCACACTAATCAGGTGTGGCGTGACACCTTGTGTTTATCCAGCGCTTTCCTTCTCAGAAGCATTCGGCACATCACAGACATTATCTCATTTGTTATCTCGTTGAACTTCACAACGTAACTACCAGGTTGGTGCTTCTGACTCTCTGTAGTCTGCCGGTGAGGAAACTGAGACCACCAGCAGAGAAGGGTGTGCCCTGAGGTCCCGCAGCTAAAATGGGAGCAGCCAGGGCGGCTGGTAGTCCAAGTAAGAGGTCCCGGCGGGGCGGATGCGAGTGCGGAGCACTCTCTCTGCTTATGGTGGGAAGAAAACCAGCAGAAACAGAAGAAACAGCATCTCTAGTGGGTGTCTGTCTGCAAGCAAGAGGGCAGACGGGACATTTGCTGTGGCTCGAGATGGCTGTTATTTAACATTAATAGCAGCTACTGTGTGCTTCGCAGGGTAAACCTGTTTTAACAGTTCAGCTCAGGCATTTGTGTGTCTGCGGGAGGTGCCCCCATCTGTTTGTGTGTGACTCGGCCGATGCGTGTTGGGGGGCTGCCATGCAGGGAGCACTGCCGTGCGGGGTGTGCTGGGAGAGTGTGAGGGGAAGATGTGCCTTTCGGTTTTGAGAAGCCTTGTGTGTCTGCATGTATAGTGACAGAGGTAGCTGCTTCCAGACATATATAAATGGCTTTCTAATCCTGAGATCTTATTTATATGCCTTTGCATTTATTCAACATCCATTTCATAAATATTCATCGGGTGCCTACCAAATGCAAGCTCTGGGCTAGGCATGAGGCTACACAGATGCATAATGCAACAGTGACAAACCTATGGTGAAGCGGCTAATAGACTGGAGTAACAGATGACACTGTGACATTTCATACCGTTCACTAAGGACACCGCGTGTGCCCAGGGCCTTTTATTCGTCATCTCATTTCATTTTCACCACAGCACTGCAGGGTTTGTATAACTAACTACAAGAAGAGAAGCGTTAAATAACTTAGCCAGTCAACAGAGGAGCAGGGACTTGAACTCAGCTCAGTGAGACTCCAGACCCTGCCTCTTTCCACTCTCTTCTGCTATCTTTGAGCACAGAAATACAGTGTTTCTTCTGTGAAGAATATTCCTGCCCTCCACCTTGTTCCTCCACCTTGTCCACCTAACTAGCTCCCACGTTTGGTTTTAAACATAGGATCCACTCCTCCAATAAAGCATCGCCTATCTCTTCCTTAATTCCGGGACAGGTACCTCCCTCCGAGTTCCTACCATCCTTCCATGCTATGACAGCATTTACCCACTGGCTCCTGAAGAGTCTGCAAAGTTTCTAGAAGCAGAGACTGAGCTGTGAATTCCCAGCTCAGAGTACAATGATTGGCCACTACAAGTAGGTCCTTAGTAAATGCTTGTTTAATAAAGTAATGGCAAAGAGGAGAGCTGGCAGAGGCCCTGGGCAGGGAGTGTGGCTCCTGACGGTGCATTTCTGCGTGGGCACTCTTTGCTGGGTGGCCTCTGACTCTCCTTCCTCTGTTACTGGGCCAGCTCCTTCAGGGCCTCTGCCTAGATGGGGTCATCCCAGGCCCTGCCTCCAACAGTTCGGGAGCCTGACGGACCCCTGGCGCCCACCCATTGCACCTCCAGATCTATCAACCCACAAGTACAGTTATAAAAGGGGAAGGTCCTAGGTATGATCTTGACCTGGGGTTTTTAAATCTTGCACTTTATGTTTTAGAAAAGGCCCTGAAAAAAAAATCCTGGACTTTGAACCCCAAGGGGCAGATGGTTCCAGGGCAATGATGAGGTGTTTCTGGAGTTTTGCCTACAAAGGAGTATCCCATGGCCTGGGGAGTATTTAGACAATTTACATATTAGCTCTTTGAGTTTGCTTTTGAATAGATCTTTGTGCTGCTACAGTTTGAAACCTGTAAGGGACACTCTTAGGCAGCTGTTGGGAGTGTGAATTGCTACCACGTTTGGGGAGGTCATCTGGCCGTGATTTCTCCAAGGCCACATGGGTCAGGTGACTGTCTTCCCATGCCCTTGGCATCACCGTTTTATTTCTTATATTGGGGTTACCACATGTGTTCTCGGCGGTCCACGATGATTTTAGTTTTCCTTTCAAAGACCATTACTCAAGTTTGAAAAACTCTGCGTTTCACTATTTATTGAAGGTCTTATCCATGTGAGGTGCCAGGGAAATGGGGGACAACAAGGCTAAGGAGTGGTTTGAGACTACAATAGGTGATGAGAATTGGGAAGAAGAACTAGCAGAACTGAGTCAATGACAAGTAAAGCGAAAATTGGCAGGTGAGTTGGAACCTCCTTCACCCGGGAGGACGTGGCCCTGAACTGAACCTTGAAGTTGAACCTAGGGAGGATATGAAGAGAGTTGATGAACTAGCAGCCAAGGTCCTGACTGCAGGACGCAAGCTGATTGCTGAGACGGGGCTCTCTCCCTCCCTCTGCAGGGCGTGGCCAGCCCCCCAGCCCAGGCAGAGCTGGTGAACGGAAAAGGAGAGATAACTCACCTCTCCCCACTGCCTCCAGCCAGTGTGCAGATCGGCCTGTAGTCCTCCTCCTCCAAGGGTTCAGAGGAGTTGATGGGGCGTGTCAACTAGAGCCAGGCTGCTGGGTTGGGCTTCAGGCTAGCGGCCTCCAATGCCACCTGGCAAAGCCACTCTGCCTGGCTTTCTCACCCTGGGTCTCCCATACTCTCGCTTCTTGCCGGACCTTGACTTTCACCATGTCTAGACTTCCTTAATAATAATTTTAATAGCCCTTTTTATTTGTACAAGACCTTACACTTTAAAAGGGGACATAAAATTATTATTAGGACATAAAATTATCATTATAATTATTTACACCTCACATCGTCTCTGGGAGAAGATTCCTTCCACCATTTGGCAGCTGCAGAAACTGAGTGAGCCTGTCAAAGGTGAAGTTCACCCAAGATTTGAAGAGGAATGCTGAGATTTGAACCCAGCTCTCTTGACTCCCAATCTGGGGCTATAACTACCAAGCCACTGGGTCTCATTAATTAAATGGATTTAGGTTCAACAATTAAATGGAATCGTTGGCAAGTGTTTCGTAGGCAGGGAAAAAAGAGACTTTTAAAATTCTAACAATGGGTTACTTTCACAATTATTGTAAATGAAGCACGATGAGGGCATCTGAGTGGTCTTCACATTTTCTGTACCCACTCCCTACCACCTCCCTCCTCCCTAAGTGTTTGTCATGCATCTATGTTAAGCTCAATAGGCAATAAATTAGGGACTATCCAGTATAATGGAATGTCTGCTTAAGATTTAAGGAATGAAGTTTATCATATGTCAGTTCTTTATTTATAGCTAGTCAATTCATAAGGTCTAATCCACTCCACGTTGAAATTAAAGCAAAACTTGCCTCTACAGAATCTGAATTAATGGCATTTCATTGGAACGCCCAACTTTCTTGCATAATCTATTTCAGTGTTTCCGCTTTGTCCATAAGCAAATAAGTTCCGAACTAAAACGGGATGGCAGTCTGTTCACTGTAACCTAAGCAGTGTGCGGAAACCAGACTTGGGGGACAGTTTTGCAGGGAGGCTGCCCCCCCCCCCCCCGTTGAGAAGAGAATTGGATGGAGCACCGCGGGAAGGAGTGTGCGGAGGGTAGCAAAGGGAGGGGGGAGACAGAGACAGGGACAAGCAGAGAGGGAATGTGTGTGTTAGCTGACAGCTCGAGCTAATTGCTCTAATCAATCCAGCAGAGAGGCGATTTTTCTTACTAAGTGGCAGGCCAAATTGGTGTCTGAGCAGATGTGATGTGGGTTGCACCCCGTACCTGGAACAAAGGCAGCCAAGAGCTGCCCCGTGCAGATCACCAATAGATGTGCTTCCGTGTCAGTTCATCGCCGTGGGAGAAGATAACTAACCGCCTTCGGGATGGCGCCAGAGCACGTGCACACACACAGACACACATTCATTCATTCATCCGCTCTCATCGTCACTGCCTCTGACACATGCTCTCCTGTGATGCCCAAACTCACAGTCCCAAGCACAGCACATCACACAGATCTTCAGAGACTCCCACGATGTCAGGACCTGGAAGAGCCACACCTGTCTCTGCCTGGCTAGCCAATCTGTGAGCTCAGGCAGCCCCCCCCAGGACCCCAGAGCACCCCCATTTCCACCCTGCAGTGCAGAGCAGTGGCCATGTGCCCATCACAGCTTCAGACCCTCCCAAGCCAAGCAGCACCCACCAGAAGAGGAAGGACCAGTCTGGGTAGGACTCCCCGCCCAAGGGGCCCCTGGAGGGTGTTGAAAGTGGAGCTGAGATGGGGTGGGGTGAGCATGCTCTCAAACCCTGCCTGTCCCTGGGTGAGAATCTAACCTCACCACGTAGCCTCTCGGGAATGAGGCAATGTCTGCCCGAGGCACCTGGGCAGGGCTGTGTGTGCCCTTGGTCACCGGCTTTTTGGCTTGGGGGGCGTCTTCCCTCCCGTTGCTGTTGCAAAGCCATTTGCTGCTAAATTACCCTCCTCCTGGCACCCTGGACTGCTAAATTGGTCTCGACTTGCTGTACTTCCACCCACCACCTTAGTCATTATTCGCTGGCAGCGTTCAGAGAGTGGGTGTAAGGCAGCTGAACATTATATTCCTGCTGGAAAGGCAGAGAATTGAGTAGAGACATGCGAGGAGAGGGCAGAGCGGGAAGGAGGTGAGGCAGAGCAGGAAGGAGGCAGGGAAACACGGCTTGGGGTGTGCCAGCACCTGTCCCCAGTGACCCCAGTGGCACTGGATCATGGGGCCCTGGGCGTCCACTTGTTGCTGGCCTGGAGGAAGGAAAGGATGTCAGCTGCAGGGAGAGAAGGGTTCTGCCTTCTCCAAACTGCCTGTTCCTTGAATTCTACGGGACGTACTTATTCCCGTTGAGCATTTGTTCCCATGTACTAGGACTGAGCTTTCCATCTCCACCCCCCTCCCAGCCTCGCTGATGAGCCCCTTGAAAGAGAAAATGTGTCAGGCCTCCCAAGTCTCTCCAGCACCAGGCCCTGGACACAGTCAGGGCTCAGCCCCAAACGCCTGAGAGGGATGGTGGTAAGGCCTATGGTGGCCCTTCCTGCCCAGCCGTTTCAGATTTCCCTGTGCCCCCAAAGGGCCACCAAGCGTAGAAAGCCAGGCAGGCAAGAGAGGAAAGGGCTCCGTCTGCCATCTCAGTGAGACGCTTCAGGGAGGGTGAGGGTTACACTGCAGGACAGACCACCTGGGAAAGCAAAACCATAGAGACCTGCTGTCCTGGGGCAGAAGGCTGGAGTGATCCCTGCCCAGTGCCTGGGGCTCTCCTGGTGGCATCAGTGCCCAGGTGCCCAGGCATCGCACCAGGGCTGGCAGGAGGTGGAGAAGAGTCGGTTCTCACATTAGGCGGCAGAGAAAGGGTCAGGTGGGGCAGACTGGCCTTGACAAGAGGTTCTCTGAGTCACTGGTAACATTGTTTGGCCTCCCGGGCAGAGGTTAGAAGGGGGACAGTGCCAACCCCCGCTGGCTTGGGACCTGGTGGGCCCCCAACCCAGGCTCCTTCCCTCCCACACTCTGCTTGAGGCAGATAATGGGAAAGCCCTGAGAACAAAAGCCTCCACAGAGTTAGGAGGGGCAGGGACACTTGGGACCACCCTGAGACTGTCAGGGCAAGGAGAGTGAGCCCTGAGGCTGCCCTTGGCCTTGCACCAGTCCCTGAGAGGCAGCCCCGTGCCTGGCGTGTGCAGGGTGCCTGTGCTGGGGCTGCCCTGTCCTTGTGCAGCAAGCTGGTGGCCGCAGAGTTGCAGAACGTCAATTTGAGCACTCAGGGCAGCTTCCCTTATTTATTGCAACTTTCAGACACTCCAGCTTCAGCTCCTCGCTGCTCCTCCCCTCAAAAGGCATCTGAGCAGTGCAAGGGGAGGAGGGAGGGAAGGATTGGACTGTACTCACATCTTGAGGAGACAGCCTCCCCCTCCTTGCCGATCAAATTCCCCCAGCCCCAACGCCTCTGTGGCGCCAGCAGACAAACCGCACTGCAGGCAGGTGGGAAAACAAGAGAAGCCAGGAGGAGCCCCCAGCCTCCACCTGCACCGTAAATCGAGCTGGCCATGGAAGGGGCCCGGGAATGCTTCCCCAGCTGCCTCTGGTGCCTCCCCCTCCACGACCGCAGCTGGCCCTGCTCAAAGGCTCTGCAGCCGGCTGGTGGCGCAGGTGTGGGCAGGACGCATGGCTTTTCCGGAGACTCGATTTCCTTATCTACCAGACTGGAGCACCAGGCTGCAGCTTCCCAGGGCCTTCCACCAGCACCTCAGATATCTGTTGACTTAGAAACTTTCTCTAAATGATGGAGTTACTTCTGTCCTAGAGCCACAGGCAGGACCTCCAAGTCTAGGGCTCCAAGATTTATCAGGAAATGAAAGAGGCTGCCCTGAAGAAATGTCAGATACTCTGCACACAAACACAACCCTTCAGGCTGGGCACAGCGGCCCACGCCTGTAATCCTAGCACTCTGGGAGGCTGAGGCGGGAGGATCACTTGAGGTCAGAAGTTTGAGACCAGCCTGAGCAAGAGCGAGACCCCATCTCTACTAAAAATAGAAAAAATTAGACAGGCTTGGTGGCGTGTGCCTGTTGTCCCAGCCACTCCAGAGGCTGAGGAAAGAGAATCACTTGAGCCCAGAGTTTGAGGTTGAGTTTGAGGTTGCAGTGAGCTACAATGTTGCCACTGCACTCTAGCCAGGGTGACAGAGCCAGACCCTGTCTCAAAAAACAAAACAAACAAATAAACAAACACAACACTTCAGGGTCAAAAGAGTCCTTAAATACCATTCTAACCACACCACCCTCTCCCACACCCCTTGCGCACACACACACACACACACACACACACACACACACACAATCCTTCCCCAACTTGCTGTCTTTACTCACCTGCAAGAACTGTTGTTTCAGACTGCAGGAACCCAGTTCTTTCTATTTTATTTGCATTCTTTTAAAATCTTAGAAGGCTCGATTCATATTCAGCACTCACTGTGCTATATCCGGGAGGTGAAAAGATGAGGAAGAAACAGACCCTGCCACAAGGAGCCAGTGGTCTGGTGTTGGGAATGAGACCAACACATGCACACACGAAAGTCAGTATACAAAACAGAGTGAGCTGGAGTCTTCATGGAAGATACAGAGCCAGAGAAGGGCCCCGAGGGCTGGGTGTGCTTTCCAGGCGGTTGAAGCCTAGGGATGGTGAGATAGGGACAGCAGGTGGTGGGAAACAAAACTTTCTAGAAAGGTGAGTGAGAGTCAGATTGGGGAGGGCCAGCTGGGGTGTGCGTGTGGAGCCACCGAAGTCACAGGCAGAGGAGCACCTACAGTGGACTTTGGTTCTAGGAAGTTCATCTAGCGATGGAGGAGAGAATGGATCCGAGAGTGGACAGACTTCTTTCTAGAAATAGCATCGTTAATTAGAACACCTTTCCATCTTCATCCTGTATCTCCTAGTAGGTTCCCAGAGATCTTGTGCAGCCTGGAAATATTTGAGGTCGCTAAGGCTTCAAGGAGAATGAAGTTCATAGTCCAAGATCAAGGCTCTGGGAAAAAAACTTATTTATATAACAGGAATGACACATGGGTAGAACCTCCCTGCTTTGGAACTGGAAGAAGTCACAGATGGGCTTTTTAAATTTCTTTCTTTTTTTTTTTTGAGAACGATGAAGACATAGGCCCAGAGAGGGGAAGGGACCTGTTCAGAGTCCCATGGCTGGTTAGTGGCAGAACCAGGACCAGTGAGTGTCCCACGTAAGGGCTTTTTCCACTGGGAGTGAAAAGCCAGTTGAAACCATCAGACCCTCACACCTTGAGTGTCAGGCAGGTCAGCAGTAGGGAGCATGCGAGAACACAGCAATGGAGGGGTGCATTCATTCTCCGTGGGTTTTTCTCTCCACTGAAGTCAACAGAGCCCCTGGACTTCAGTGACAGCTGATATCTCAGCCTCCATTTTTCTCTCCTCTCTTCTTTCTTGTTTCTTTGGGCTCTTTAGGCATCTTATTCTGTTCCTCTGCCCTTTCTGTCCTTCCAAGGGTTCTGTGACAGGGAAGGCTGGCTGTGACAGTCATAGTTGCCACCAGTGGATACTTTCAAAAAATGAAAGTTCTCCACCTCTATCTCATATGTGCACCGTTTAAACCCAACCCAAACAAAACAGAGGGTTGTCGGATGCCAGTCAGCCATGCTAACCACCCAGAGAGTGATGCCACACGGGGAGAGCTTCACAGACAGGAGGCAGCCGCATGTGCCAATGCTGGGGACACATCAGTGACACGGCAGGGGACTCAAGACATCCCTCAATCTGAGAAGAGCCAAGATGCCAAGGGTTCTCCTGCCCACTGCTATGAAGCTCTCAGAACAGCACTTCCCATCTTTCTCTGGAAGGTCCCTCAACCTGGTAGCTGCCCAGGAGTTCCCTTCCTGCCTGCTAAAACCCTGGCTAGCCACGGAAGGGGGCAAAGCTGGGGCAGCGTCCCGTGAGAGCTCTAGAGAGGTGACACTTGGAGACAGGGCCTTCCTCAGGACACACCTCAGCCCATGCCACGCTCTCTTAGTCTCCCCGAGAAGTTCACCCTCACCTGGGCAGCAACCTCCAGGCCTGGTGGAGATAGCAGGTAAGTCCTCAAGGCGAGGCATGGGGTTCTCCTGTGTGTCAACCCTGTGGACAGGGTTGGGAGTGCACAATGGCAAAAACATGGGTTTTGGAATCAGATCGGCCAGTGTTCAGATCCCAGGTCTGCTATCTACTAGCTGTGTGACATCAGACAAGTCACTTGGTCTCTCTGAGCCTCAGTTTTCTCATCTGTAAAATATGCTGTATCTCATATAGAATTTTTATGAAAATTACATGAGCCAATATAAGTAAAAGCACAGGAAACATAGTAGGAACTCCGTCTATGTGAGTCTCACTCCTTCCCAGGAGCTCCAAAGGGAGGAAACTGGGCATGAGGTGAGTTACCTGTGCAGGAGCCCTCGGTACAGGCAGGTGTCCGGGGGTCAGCGAGGAATGACGTTAGGGCCAGGCAGTGCTGCCCGTGGCAACCACCTTCTTATCCACTTGCTTTGGCAAAGGAGGCGCCTGTGACAACACAGTATGGGAGAGAGTCATTTCCACCTTCGTCACCCGCCTCTCTATCTATGTTGTCAATTTGACCATATTGAAACAGCCTATGAAATGACGTGGAACAGACGAGTGTGACATCACTGAATGTCCTGCGGTCGGCACCCAGCGCTGAGAGCAGATCTCTTGCTCAGATTCTGCCAGATGTGTGTGCAGGCCAGGAGCAGAGGAGGGGAGAGGGCTGGGCTTCCCTCCTCCCCTGGGAAGGACCCCACCCCGCCGTCTCCAGCCAGCGTGGGGAGCAGCCTTTAGGGGAGGAGGATTTCTTCCCAGGGCGAATGACTCGCTAGAAAGAGAGCTACTCTCCTCTTTCTGCCTTCCTCCTGCCTCCTGCTTCAAAGCCAATGTCTTTCCCAGCTGGATCATTTTCTGGATTATGTAGCATGTAAGGTCAGGAAAGGAGGAGGAAGAAAAACACATTAAATGAAACTTCTGTCTCTGTTGAGTTCATGGGGGTTGCAGAGATGTGAGAGGACCCAGGTCTGCCTGAGTCTCATGTGGGAGACTGCACAAGACGTGTTGAAGAGTCTCATTCCACTCTGGAAAACTGGAGAAACATTTTTTCCGCCTAAATGGCGTGAAACAAGTTGGGGGCAGCCTGGGTGGGCCAGGGAGAAGCTGATTCTGTTTCGGACACGCATTCCCCACCAGGGACACATAGATGAGTCCTCTCCCGTGAAACGAGCAGGCTGGCATCTAATGATTTAATGCACCTTGCCAGAGCGGCATGTTGCCTTCCTTCTCCACTTTTTCTTTTTTTATTAAGTGGAAGAAACTTTTCCCTATTAATCGTGTGGCCCAGGAGTTGAGGGACAACAGCTATTAGAGCTCCAATCTGATGTTACAACCTGCATTATTAGCAAAGCCCAGCGACGTCTCCATTCTCCCATCCAAGTCCTAACCAGGCCCGACCCTGCTTAGCTTCTAAGGTCAGACAAGTTCAGGCGTGTTCAGGGTGGCATGGCTGCAGACGATTCCTCCATTCTAACATGCTGTTATCTACTGGGGGGAAGGCAGTGTCTCGCATGACTTGTAGGAATGTCTGGGAGCGGGGATGCTGCGTCCCTTGCGCTGGCTCAGTTACAGAGCTGTCTGTTGCTAGAACTAGGAATGCTCCCGGAGATCTCAGAAAGCCGCCTGGGACCCAAGGGAGCCGTGGGATTCCCCTCCAGGCAATCCCAGCCCTTTAAATTACGGGTGGTGGGAACCTCCCACCTGTGGGATGGAGACACGGAGTTCAAAGGGCTGCCCTCCGCACAGTGCCAGGGAGGCTATTAAACTCCCACTTGACCTTGCTGCAGGGATTCAGAAGCTGGTGAGAGATGTGGAACTCGTTAAAGAACACACAAGGCAGCCTGGAATTAGGCCTCACTCTCGTTGGCATAAAATGCTTCCAGGGGAGCCTGCCAAGAGTCAGAAATAATGGTGCTACGATGTGGTCTCTGCTCAACGTGTCTCCACCTAGGGAGGTGCGTCCCAGGACAGGAAAACTTAAAGAGGTGGCAACACAAGCCCAGAGCCCTTCTCTTCTCCCTCCGTACCACTGTCCCCCTTTTCTGCCAGCGACTGAAGACTGTCGCCATCGCCTGACCGCAGCAGAGGGACCAGGAGGGATGAGGCTCTTTTGGGAGCTGCGGCTTTGCCCAGCCCTGTGCTTCCGAGGCAGCCAGTTCAGGGGTCTGCGGGGAGAGCGTGGCAGGAGGACGCCCGTGATCGGGACCTGTTTGCTTGGCCCCCTTCCCCTGAGGACCGGAAAGGGCTTTCGGGAGCTGAGCCTTTTCCGGAAAGTCCTTTTCCACTCCGAGTGCTAGAAGGCGCCCCCAGAGGGAAGAGTCTGGTTTCCAAGGGTGGTGGCTCTGCAGGTTTCTCTTGCCAGAAAATCACAGGGCGAGCAGTGTCCCGGATCCAGTGCGAGCCCGGGCGTCGCTCAGGGGTGCTCCAGTCCTTGTGCCGTTTCTCGTTGGCGCTTCCTGACCCAAGCCCCGGAGGTGTGGTGATACCTGGATTCCTCCGCTCTGTGCTCCTCCCTCCTTGATCCAGGTGGAAAGGACGCCCCGCAGGTGCTCGTGTTTAGTCCTCCTCAAGGAGGCAGTAGAATGTGGCTGAGCAGTGGAGGCCACATCTCACCTATGCCCTGGGGCTGTCCTGGCAGATGCAGAGGGGAAAGGGGAGATGGCTCCAACTGGAACCGTGGCAGAACCCTGGCGGGAGGCTGGGGCTTCTCTGTCAGGTCTGCACAAGCGCTTCTGGCTGCTCCCCTCTTGAATGTATTCAGTTCCTCCCACGTGGCAGGCTTTGTTCTAGGAAGGCTTTTTTTTTCCTACCCTCCCCCCAGTGTATAATCCACTTGTCAGATCAGTGACTTCCATGTACTTTTAAGAGCAATTCCTGCAAACAATTGATACCTGATTACTAATCTTTTGTCTAAACCTAATCTCTAAAGTCCCCAAATGGAAATGATTAGAGTTTTTTAGATAAGCAAAGGAGAGAAACAGAGCCCAGGGCCCTGCAGAAGTTGGGGCACAATATATGGAAAGTCTGAGCCCAGCCATCCAGGTGTCTGGCTGCCAAGTCCCAGATGTAAAAAAAAAAAAAAAACAGCTGCCATTTATTAAGCTCTTAATTATATCCTTCTTTTACAAATAAAATTTTATTCAATCCTTACCAAGCCCTGTGAGGTAGGTACTACTGTTAGCTCCGGTTTGCAGACGAGGAAATGGAAGCCTGGAGGGTGGGCAACAGTGGCCCAGGACAGGAAAACGGGGTTAAATTAAGGGATTACAGAGTGGAGAGAAGCGGGGGAGGCACGGGGGGGGCAGAGTTGGGGTGAGGTCTGCAGGAGCAGGGAAGCCCAGGGAACAGAGGGCACGGTGGTGGGGAGAGCTGCCGCCCAGTGGCACAGTGTGTGTGGCCGGGGCACTGTTCACCGCAGCCTAGCTTCCAAGCCAAGCGCTGCTGCTGGCCAGGTATAAAGCCTCATTTCCTGCCTCTGTCGGCTGGGGGTGATCGCAGTGCCCTTTGCAGGGTAGGGGTGAGGCTTGCACCAGATCACGTGTGTGTTGTGCATGGTCCAATACCTAGTGCACAGGAAACACTCAGCAAATGGGTGCCTAAGAGGCTCTGTCCCCTTGCTTGACATCCCAGGGACAGGGCACTGCTACTTCACCTGGGGCACTGCCTCTGGCCCAAGGTGACGGCAGGGGAGGCAGGCTGTCTCCCTCCAGGCAGTGGCGACCTGCTTCCTGAGACGTGGGAGGCTGGCAGTCAGCCTTTGCCCAGGCTCCTGACAACATGCAGGTCCTGATTCTTCAGCGAGGAGGAGGAGGAGGAGGAGGAGGAGGAGGTGGAGGCGGCAGTGATTTAAGAATCCCCCAGCTGTGTGGGGGAGGGAGGGAGACAACGGGAAGGCCAGCCCTGCTGCTGCGGGAGCTGCCAACGCCAGGAAAGCCTCGCTCCTCTTTGGGAAGGAGAAGGAGCTTGCTGGGCTGTGATGGCGAGGGAGGAGTGAGGACTGCACCTCAGGAAGAAGCGGGAGCTGGGGGCTGAACAGACAGCACAGTCGGGACCCCCACACAGACACCTCAGCCAGGAGCACTCTGCGTGGTGGTGGCACAGCTGCAGGTGGGCTGGGCTGCGGGCGAGGGAGGAGCTAGCACAGCATTCCTCCTCCCTGTAAAGCGCTGCAGCAGCAGCCCCCTGCCCTGAAAGTGGCACAGGCCCTGCCCAGCAGGGTGGCAGGGTCCCTAGAGCCAGGGCAAGCTCAGGAACTGTCCCTAGACCAGGAGGGAAAGGCAGGTGGAGGAGGGCAGGTGGGCGAGAGTTGAGTTTCCACCTGGCCTTCCATCCTCCACACTGAGCATCCAGCCCTTCACTGACAGCAAAGACATAGGATTAGAGACCCTCCTTTGAGGGTTCAAAGCCCTGGGGAGGAGCTGGGCTACTTGGAAGCGTGAACGGCCCTGTCTGTGAAGTCGGGGGTGGTGTTTAGGAACTCACGCAAGCGTGGGTTTCAATCCTGGCTCTGCTCCTCATTCCCATGTGACACCACACACCTTCCCTGTCCTCTCTGAGCCTTGTTTTCTCATTGGTAAATTGTGCCGAAAGCACCACCTTGTAGGATTATTGAGAGAATTTTTTAAAAATAAAACATGCCTTGCAGTAAAATATACATGCAGAAATGTGCACATGTCATGGATGAACAGCTAAATGTTCAAAATTTTCGTATCAATAGAACTGAAGCCAAGGGATAGAGCATTAAAAGTAGCCCAGAAATTCCTGGTGTTCCCTGCCAATCACTGCCACTCCCCATCCTGATGTCGTCATTGTTACTTCTTTTTAAATGTTTTATTAATGGGATTGCACAGATGTCCTTCGTGAGGCTGGCCCATGCTGCGTGCAGCAGCAATGCCGTCATGCTCATCGCTTCAGGGTACTGTACACATGTCCCCCAGCCCGTTTATTCTACTGTTGATAGGCAAGTAGGTTTCCAGGCACTCTCCGTTAAGATGCGAGGTCTTATAGTAAACACGTGTGGCCGTTTTCTACCAAACATACATCCCGGAGTGGAGTTGCTGGGCCGGAAGGTGTGCCTCTGTTCAGCCTCGATCGACACTGCCAAGATTTTCCTACTGTGGCCGAGCCAGTCTGTAACCCCCAGCGGTGTATGAGACTTTCCCTGTCTTCACATCCTTGTCAACACTTGGTATTGTCAAACTTTCATTTAGCCATATTCTAGTGGTTGTCTAGGGGCATTTAATTATAATTTTAATTTACATTTTCCTGATGACTAATCATGATGAGCACCTTTTTATACATTTTTGGACATTTGTATATCCTATTTTATGACGTGCCTGTTCAAATCTTTGGTTCATTTTAAATTTGCTTTTTTTTAAATTAGAGATAAGAGTAAGAGTTTATAAGAGTTCTTTCCCATATTCTGATATGCGTCTTTTGTTAGGTATATGTATTGGAGATACCTTCCACTCTATGACTTGCCTTTTCACTCCCAACAGAGGCCTTTGATGAAAAGAAATTCTTAATTTATTAATATTTTCCCTCTAGTGTTAGTGCTTTCTTATGTCTTGGCTAAGAAATGTTTGCCTGCCCAAAGGTCAAGAAAGATATTCTCTTATGCTTTCTTCTAGAATTATGGTGTTTTGCCTTCTGCCTTTATATCCACAATCCATCTGGAAATATTTGCGTGTGCTATGAACTAGGAGTGAAGAGTCATTTTTTCCTAAACAGATACTAGTTGGCCCAGCAACAATGTTTTTCTGCTCCACAGTGTCCCCTTTGTCATAAACCAAGTGACCACGTCTATGTGGATCTGTCCCTGGATTCTATTCTAGTCCATTGGTCCGTTTATCCACCCTCGTGTCAATACCACATCATCTCAATTACTGTTACTTCATCGTAAGTCTTGCTATCTGTTACCATTCGCCCTCCAGCTTGGTTCTTTGTCAGGATGGTCTTAGTTATTCTTGGTCCTTTGCATTTTAAAATATAAGCCACTGGGATTTTGACTGTGATTGATTGTATTGACAACTATGGATCAATATGGAAATAATTAAAATATTTAGATTATCAAGCCTTCTGATCCATGAACCTGGTACATCTCTGCATTAATTTAGATTTTCTTTAATTTATCACAATAATACTTTACAGTGTTCAGTGTAGAGATCATGTATACCTTCATTCATATTCATTCCCCAGCATACACATTTTGTAAATGGTATTTTTTTATAAAATTTCTTTTTCTGTTTATTTGTTGCTAGTATATAGAAGTGCATTTGGTCTTTGTATATTAATGTTGTATCCAGAGACCTTACTAAGCTTATTGTGAGGATTAAATGAGATAATGAGGAAGCCTCGGCCACATAACTCTTACCTATGCACAGGAGAACTGAGGCGGGTCAGACTCAATACTAACGGGTGCAGTGAGCAAAGGAAGTTTTCAGGGTGGGAGGTTGGTGAGCTTTGGAGGGCAGGATTTGCCTGCCAATCAAAGGAGAGAGAATCCCTACAGAGGGCAACAACATGAGAACCATAAGAAAACCATCCTGCATAGACCTTGAGAGAGGTCCCAGGGACCTGCGTGGACTGGAACGTTGCTACTGCACTTGAGAGTTTGTAAAGCCCTTTACGTTCGCTGTCCTTGACGCTCATCGTCAGTGGCCTCTGAGGTCACCGCCGTGAGATCTTTCTGTCATTTTTGGAGAGCAGGAAGGTCTCCCTATGAGGAAGTAGTGGTAAGATCAGTTTCAAACACAGCCTCTTGATTTCGCCACTCGATGGAGAGGTCATCTAAGACTATCCAATAGTCGCATGGGTCTTGATGACTTAGGCCGTGGAAGCATGAAAAGGTTATCAGACAGGTAAGTGACCCAAGTGTTGAAATCTGTGTTTAGAAGTCTTTTGTGCAGAAAGGGCTAGGGGCAAGAGAGGCAGGCAGGCCATTTGGAGGTAGTCATTATGCAATAGGCATGAGCTGACACAGGCCCTGCGGTAGAGAGGGCGGATGCGAGCAGATGCAGAGGAGGAGAACCACAGAACATGGCCAGGTACCCGCTGGGTCAGGTCCACAGGTCTGCACAGGCAACACACAAAGACGATGAGTGAAGAAGGCTCCTTGGGGGCTTTTGGTTCTCAACTCTTCATTTTAAAAAAAAGTGAAGTTTGCATGCACATGTCTTTCCCCTTTCTCAGCTAACTTCATGATTAAAACAAAAACAAACAAACAAAAAACTCTTTCCCCTTCATCTACTGCTCGGGTGGACCCTGATCCCAGCTGAGAGCTGCAGGCTTCCGGGTCCTGTTCCACCCTGACTCGTTATTTTTCAGAAGGGCAGCTCTGCCCTGGCCTCCTGGGGACAGCCCGCCTTGCTCTGTACCCATCCTGTTAACTCAGCCCGTCCATCCGGTGATCCAGTCACTCCCTTTGAAATGTCTCTGGCGTGGCCTGTGCTCCCTGCACATGAGGCTGGACTTGGTGGTGGACGTTCACCAACAATCCTTTCTCTCTGCTCAAAGCGTGTTTGGTCACTGATCTGACCAGAGCCTTTCAAAACATCTGTATTGGAAAGAGCAGAAGTGAAGCCTCGGAGAGAATGACTCACTCAAGACCACACAACGAGTCCATGGCCCAGAAGGCCAAGTTCAAGCCCAAGAGGCCTGACCTCTAATTCATTGCCATTTTGACTCCACCATCAAAAATAGGGGTGTCTGTAGCTTGGGTAACTGAGGTTTCCTATGTTCAGTTGGTTTTGCCTCTGATGGAAGCCCAATTTGTGGACTAGGAAGGTTTCCATTGATCCTGGGCCTGGAGGGACGGTGAGGCTGCGTCGGGGGCAGGCAGGACATTGCAGCTGTCAGGCCAGATGTGCAGTGGGCACTTCCAGGCTGTCTCTCCTCAGTGGCTTGCAGACCCTGCGTCCTTCCTGTGCCGCAGCCAAGCTGACATCTCGGCGGCGTCTCCCACACTCTCTCCCTGCGATATGAACCGCGACTCTACATAACCCGTATTCCAGAATGGGCCATATGTCACCCCAGAACAGCCAGGTGTGGAGGAAAAGCAGAGTGGAAACAGGCTGTCTGCTTGCAAAGGGCTCTCCATGTAAACTGCTCAAGCTGTGTCCCTCTCTGGGCTTCCAGAACAGACTTCAGTCTGTTATAAAAAAACATAAGGGTGTTATAAAAAAAATACCATGAACAGGATGGCTTGTAGACAACAGAAATTCATTTCTCACAATTCTGGAGGCTGGGAAGTCCAAGATCAAGGCGCCAGCAGAGTCAGTATCTGGCGAGGCCTGCTCTCTGGTTCATAGGAGGTGCCTTCTTGCTGTGTCCTCACATGGTAGAAGGGACAAAGCAGCTCTCTGGGGTCTCTTGTATAAGGACGCTAATCCCATTCACGAGGGCTCCACTCACATGACCTAATCACCTCCCAAAGGCCCCACCTGCTAATGCCATCTCCTTGGTGATTAGGTTTCAGCATAGGAACTCTGGGGGGATACAAACATTCAGACCATAGCAATCTACACCACCATTTTCGCACTGGACGCTTCCAGAACACATCTGAGCATCCATAAAATGTCTCCTTTTTTCAGTCCTGAGACCAGCAAAGCCACAGGAGATATCACTGGGCTGGGACAACTCCTCCAGAAGCTCTTCCTCCTAGGGGCAGCCTGGCTCCACCCCACTTCTGACCCCACAGGGATGTTCCCTGGAGGGTGAGGATGGTTGGGAAACTGTCCTGTTCTATTCTATTCTATTCTATTTTAACAATTCTATTCTATTCTAGAAAATTCTATTTTTTAAATTTCAAATGGGACTAATACTTATTGAGCACCTACTAAAGTATGCTAGATACTGGGTCAGACACCTTACCTATGCTATCACATCCTCTAATCTTTAGAATAATCCCAAAGTGTTTATAGCCATGGTTTTCAGCTGGGAAAGATTTTGCTCCCCCCCCTGCACCCCCCCAGAATAATTTGGCAATGTGTAGAGACACTTTTTAAATGTCACAACTGGTGGGAGGGGGCAGTGAGTGCAACTGGCATGTAGTGTGTAGAGGCCGGGGATGCTGCTAAACTTCCCATTACGCACAGGACAGCCTCTACAACAAAGAATTATCTAGCCCAGGTTGTCAATAATGCCCAGGCTGAGAAACTCATCTACAACTTACAAATGCAAAAACAAAAACTCGGGTTCAGAGCAGTTAAGCAGCCGGCCTTACAGCTAGTCAAGGCGGAGCTCCGTTGCTGTCCTCATCTGTCTGACGCAAAAACCTCTGCTCCTTTGGTTACAAAATGCTTCTGATGTTCAGGAGCAACTGCCCACCAGGTCACATTTGTCCTGGGAGAGGGCACAGTCTATTGTTTTTCATTAGGCAAGCAAATATCAGCCTGCATCTGCTGGATGGGAAGCCCAGCAAGCTCTGAGAGCAGCTGCTCAGGTGTGAGCCTTTCTCAGCGGGTGCTCTGGAGGGTTACAGAGGCACGAGCCCCCACCTCTCCCGGCCTGAAACTTGACATCTCGTCATGATATGTGAACATGAAGGGCCTTGTAAGTGCCGTGAGGGTATTGCCAGGAAGCCCACGGGCATCAGAGGACTGTACACCTGGTGGCAACCAGGGAAGGCCTCCCTTGTTGGAGGGCAGGACTAGAGTGGGTCTTGGAGGGCCTGGTTGTGGGATTTTGATACTCAAGGGAGAAGTTCAGGTCTGGGGACAGCCAGGGACTATACTTCGGGGGGCGGGTAGTAGGATGGGCCACAATGATGGCACCGTCCTCCCCAACTCTTTTCTCTCTTATCTCCTATCACGGTCTTCCTTGTGCTCTGCTCACTCTAATTACTTTCAAGTTCGGACTTTCATCGTCCTCACAATCATCTTGTTAACCATCATCTTAAAAAATGTTGACAAACGCCGTTTTTGCTGAGTTGCTCAGGGAGAACAACTGTTCTTCCTGCCGTTGCAATTCCTCAGCCCCTAAGCAATGATTTGAAGGAATACATAAGCAAAGTGAGAGTTCAAGACCATAGGAACAGAACTGGCTGGCTGGGGCAGAATTCAGTGCAGGCAGGAGGTAGAAGGTAAGTCTGGGAGGTACTGGAGAGCCTTGAATGCCGGGCTAGTGGCCGGGAGGAAGGTGGGGAGTGCAGCTTCGAAAGGGCTGGTTCGGGGAAGGACCAGAGGGGATGAGTGGTGTCTGTCTGGAGTGATGTCGCCGCCAGGACCACCCCCCGCCCCTTTCCACCCAGTTCTCTGCAGCAGCCACCAATTCTCCCGGTACTTCTTGAAATAACATTAGTGCAATAGACTCCCCGGCTATTAGAGGGAGGACAGGTCTGCATTCAGGCGACGCTGCCCTTTATTTCAAGTGTCCTCCCTGCTAATGGGACATGGGGTCCGAACACATGTGCACGCGCCTCCATGCATGTGGCAGCGGGAGGAATTATCCCCATGAATGCCAATGAATGGGCAGGGACAATGAGGTACAGTGAATGAGCCAGTCGTAAGGGGGCCTTTCACCGGGCCTGAGTGACAAGTGAGCTCCCGAGGAAGGCTGCCAGCGGGAGCACCATCCACATGGAGAAAATGAGAGGGGACTTTTACGCCTGACAAAACAGGGCTGCAGAAGAAGCCGCAGCCCCTCCAATTACTACTGTTACTGGGCAGACGACAGCAGGAGGAAGGGTGCACCCTCACTGTGGGCCGCTCTGAGACCAGGGCCAATTCTTGGAGAGAAAAAACTGAGAAGAGGAGGGGAACGCAACCTCGTCTGGCGGTGGGGTGGGGCGTGCCTAAGGGAATGAGAGCGTTTTCCTGCCGCCTTTATGGGAGGACGGTCCAGTAGGTAGCAACCCTACTTCTTGGGATGGAAGCTAAATCAGGACAAGGAAATTCACAGCAATTCCAGCAATTTCTGAGGCAGATAGCTAAGTGTCTACCATTTTTTATTTCCCTAACACTAACCTGCTAATACTTTTTCCAAACTCTTGGAGCCTCCCTGGCTTTCCTTCCTCCTTCTTTGAACAGTTGTTTAGCTGGGTACGCAGAGACCAATAAAACAGTGTTAGTCTTCAAAGGAGAGCAGAGAGGATAGACAAAAAACAAGCTACTTAAGATACAGAATGAGATCAGTGCTGTAAGAGTTTCAGGCCCCCTGTTGTAAAATAATGGACAAAGAGCAGCAAGGAAAACACAGGAAGGCTTCTCGGAGGAAGTGATGTTTGAGCTGGGCCTTGAGGAATGGGTTTTCCTAAGCTAAAGGCTGGGGACACGGGGGCAGGTTGTGCAAGAGATTCCAGGTTGTGCCAACAGCCAGGGCGAGGCTATGAGAGCGTTGTGTGCTGAGTGGTATTTGGAGGGGAAGGGCAGAGAGACTGGAAAGAGGGGTAGGGACCCAGGGCATGGAGGGTCATGAATGTACTGCAGGGACTGAATACACATCACTGAGGAAGGAAAGGGGACAGTTATTGCAGAGGGGAGAAGCCGAATAGGACCTCAACCTGGAGCAAGCAGATCGGTGTTTAGAAAGGTAACTTCTAGCTGCTGCAATGTGGAAAGTCTGTTTGAGCTAGCAGAGACCTAAGGCAGGAAGCTGATTCCTTCATTCATTCATTCAATGAGCATTTATTGAGCTCCAGCTGTGTGCCTGGCACTGTGCTGAGTGATACAGTGGTGAGCAATTGTCCCGAGGTGCTCACATTTGATGGGGCTATTTCCACACACCTTTTCCTGCTACAAAACCCCCAAACTCTGCCCCAAGCCAGTCCCCGCAGTAGACACAGACAGCCCCCCAGGGAAATGGCCAGAATGCGGGAAACACACCAACGGTGTTTCCTGTGCTCTCACACCAGCAGCTGTCAACACAGACGTCTCCTGTGGCCCAATGTGTGGGATGTCCCCACCGACGAGGAAGCAGTCAGTTCTGCAGCAGGCACCAGCTGGGTGTCCCCTAGCTCAGTCTGATTCTGACCCTGTCTACCTGGAGATCGTTTCAGCAGGTTGTTTCACCTGCTGCTTCTGACCAACTGGCTATGAATTGGGGTTCCCATCACCCGCTCCTTTGGTTTGATTAATTTGCTAGCACAGCTCCCAGAACTGTTATATTTACTGGCTTACTATAAAGGATATTACAAAGGACATCAATGAAGAGATGTGTAGGATGAGGCATGGGAGAAGGCGTGAGAAGCTTCCATGCCCTCCCCTGGCACGCCACCCTCCAGGAACCTCTGCACATTCTATCCAGAAGCTCCCCAACCCTGTCTTTTTGGGTTTTTATGGAGGCTTCGTGACATAGGCACGATCAACTCAACCCTCTGGCCATTGGTGATGAAATTTACCTTCAGCCCCACTCCCTTCCCCAGAAGTTGAGACTTTCTAATCCTGCCTTGACCAGCCCTCATCCTGACGCCACCCAGGGGCTGCCAGCCAGCAGTCAGCCATTAGCTACAAAAAGACATCACTTTGGAGACTCTAAGGATTTTAGGAGTTACATGCCAGGAAATGGGGTCGGTGGAAGACCAAATCTGTATTTTACAATATATCAGTTATCCATTCATTAAGCCATTGTATCTTAAAATGAATAAAACAAAACAAATCTTATCCCAGGATTATATTATTTCTTGATAACCTGAAGGCCTCTTCCACATTTTCTTTTCTTCCTTTTCTTATTTTTTGGAGGTGGTGGTAACGGGATGTAGGTAGGTGGCTACCAGCTTTACAGACTTCTCCTCCCGTCAAAATGTGCTCCAGTCCCCGAGAGCCGCCTCCATTTCTGCAGGCTGCAGGGTGTCCCCTACCCGTGCCAACGTGCACTCAGCCACACACCTCCTTGCTGCTAAACCAGGACTCCTTTCAGTTAATAACGGTTCACCCCGGCATGCGACATCTGCACAGAAGAAATCAGGTCCTCGTCACCAGTGGCTGGGATACAATCTCTGCATTCAGCCGGCGCTGCTGCTTTTGCAGAGCCTTGTTCCCCTCCCTCCCTCTGCCCGGTCACTCCATTTACATCAGGGTGGAGCCCCAGTCTGGTCTCTCCCTGTGGTTCCACCAGCATGTTCCATCCTTCTCTGTCCGCCTCTTCTCCTCCTCCTCTCCCCACCGCAGACAGATTGCCCCTCGCCCTTTGAGGTTCCCTCTCAGCCCATAACCCCTTAGACCTCTGCCTCACCCCCCACTGGTGGGGGCTAAGCGGTGTGCACAATCCTCTTGCCCCTACTTTAATGATCTGCCCCCACCCACTGCCTGCAGACACTTCCCTCCTGGAGGCCAGGGTCACACCCCTGTGAGGTAACCCTGTTGAGACACTACATGGCAGCCACTTTATCTTTGTTTTTGATCACATCGCTCCAGGGAGCCACTCAGGGAGGGACCAAGGGTCAGGTCAAGGGGTCACAGAGAACTAATTCAATCTTCTTTTGTACAAATCCCAACTGCCAGCCTAGGTGGGACCACCAACTCATCCTTTACTGGGACTCTGCCTATGATTTAGTACTGACACCTCACATCCCAGGAATTCCCACAGTCCCAGGCAAATCAGGACAGGTGGTTGCTCTGTGCATCCCAAATTCTCTTCACAAAGTGGAGCTTGGCGTGCAGAAGCGCCCAGCGCCACCAGGAGCGCTGACTGCAGTGCACACACCTACACCCCAGTAGCTCACGTCGCTCAGCTGTGATCTCCTCTCTGCGTGAGGAATGCCCAAGGCCACAGACTCCAGCACATGTGCAGCCCACAAAGGTGCCACTGAGGCACGAGTGCCCACTCAGAGAGGCCTTCTCTGTCACATGCAGAGGCGGAGATTGTCACCGCCGTGCTCCAGGCGGGGGTTAGGGATGAAGACGTTTGTAAACACCCACTGTGTAGAGCGTTTCATGGTGTTGCAGTTGGGAAAGGCTGGCTCGCGGAACCCATGCACCATTAAATAGAAGACGGTTTATGAACACATGCCTGTCCATTCGTTCAAGACACGTGCTGAGCCTGGGGCCAGGCAGTGTGCTAGAAGTCGGATAAAACACAGCCTTACAGTCTTACAGTCTGCTGAGAAGGCGCTGTGAATAAAGACGGACTGTGCTGTGGTGTGATGAATGCCGCTGCGACAGCAGGCAGAGGGGGCCTTGCAGACACATAGGAAGGCTTCATGGTGGAAGCCCTGTCTCAGCAAAGTCGCAGGGGCTTGGGCGTAGGGAGCAGCGTGGGAAAACTTGGGGCGGGGTGCTCAAGAGAAACGAGAGATCTGTGGAAGCCCGGTCAGCCAGCATAGAGGGAGGGCCAAGGAGAGGCCGTGGTGCCATGTAGCATGAAGATACAGAGATAAACAAAGTCCGGATCCCGAAGGCCTTCTCTCCCTTGCTAGGAAATTTGGACTTCAGTCTTTGGGCAATAGGGTATCCTTGGGATAACTAGGAAAGGAGCAAATAATGGGTCTATTAATATCCCAAGGAAAATGATAGCAACTTAAACTAAGAAAGAGGCGGTCGAGTTGCAGGGAAATGCTGGTTTTGAGGAAAACCAAAAATGAGACGGGACTTGGTGATTGGCTAGAAGGAGGTGGGGAGGGAAGAGAAGGAATTTATCGTTTCTGGCTTGGGCAGGTTTCCTGGGGGCCGGTTTCTGGCTTGTCCACAGCTGTGCTGTTCTCTGAGACTAGGAGCCCAGGAGGAAGGGTGTGTTGGGGCCGATGGATAATGGCGAGGAAGAGAGAGAACGGTGAGTTCCACTGCGGACGTGCTGAGTGTGAGATGTGGTGGCCCCTCCAAGGGGAGAGAGGGCGGATGTTCAGGTCCAGAGCTCAGGAGAGAGGTTTGGGCTGCAGGCACAGATCTGAACATCATCCCCTAATAGATGCCGCTGAAGCCATGGGGAAGGCTTCGGCAGGGCAGGGGCAGAAGACAGGGTTCAAGACGGAACTCGGAAGAGCATCCACACTTAAGGAATGAATGAGCCAAAGGTGACAGAGAAGCAGCCAGAGGAGGGAAGCCAAGAGATCAGAGCATCCTGGGGGCCTAGGAAACAGAGTTCCCAAAAGGGTGAAGTGGAAAAAAGATGGAGTAACTGAGAGATCAAGTTGGATAATTACTGGGAAGGACCACTGGATTTTGCAACATCCCTGGAGAGTGGGTCTAGCGGATGAGTGGGGACAGAAACCAGCCTTCTGTGGCTTGAAGAATAGTAGAAAATGAGTGAGTGTCAACAGTGAGCATGGCCTTCTCTCTCAAGAAGCCGGACTGGGAACAACAGGAGAGATGACGGTCCCTGGAGGGTACAATGGCGTTCTGGAGCTCGAATGTTGTTTTAGAACTGGGAGACTTGTGCATGTTTCAGGGCTCAGGGGAGAGAGTAAGAGAAAACCAGAGCTCGAAGAAATAGAAGGAAGAGAACATTAGTCTTGGAGCAAGACCTCTGAGACATCAGGGTTGACAGGAATCCTGCCTTGGATGGAAGGATTCGCCTGATATGAGGACAGACTTCCATTGCATTTCACGGTGACAGGCACAGAGGAGGCAGCCGTCACTTTGATTGCAGGCTTATGAGTTCAGGGAATCGAGGGAGTTTCCTGCCAATGGTTTGACTTCTCTCTGGATTGTAGAGATGAAGTTTTCTGCAGGGACAAGGTGGCAGGCATAGGCCTTGGAGAGTAGCAATGGTTTGACAGATGGGACTTGAGAAATGCAAAGGGAGCAGAGAGATCCCAGACGAGCTGGGACGTCCCCATTCCTAGGTGTGCCCATTGGAGTCCGGCTCAAAAGGAGTTTCCTAGCTAGTTGGCAAAAGCATGACCTCGCAATGCAGAGTCTCCCGAGCACACGAGGGAGGGAGATGGTATGATGGGACACGTGCTGCTGACATGCACTGGGAGGTGACACTCAGTGGTGCCTGTGGTGCCAGGCACATGGAGCCAGGCCAGGGCCCTGCCTTTACCCTGCTTGCCCCATGGTGAGGCTGTGTGAGGAAAAGGACGATCTCACAGATCAGAAGTCCTGAGTTCTAGACCCAGCTCTTCTAGCTGTGACCTCTGGCACTCTTTGTCCAAAATGGTGCCCATAACACCTGTCCAAGGTTATTGTGAGGGCAGGTAAGGACACAATGTGAAGGTACCTGAAGTATGAGGTGCTACCATGCTCTAAGTATCACTGAACACACCTGGCAAGACGTCCATCTTGCTGAGGCCCATACTTCCTAGTTGCTTCCTGGTTTCTTGTCGTTAGCAGAATGCTGAGTGGTTGAGGGGAGGGGCAGAGGCCAGGTGACACCAGACCTTCCTCCTGACATCCTCATACCTGTCCTGGCCCACACAGGAAGAAACGTGGCTGATATATGGTATGTATGGTAAGGTGACCATACATCCTAGTTTACATCTGTTGTCCTGGTATAATTAACGCTAACGCCTCCTTAAAAATGTCCAAATTATCTGGCCACCCTACTGACAGCCCATGCTGTGTTCACAGCGTCTATGCTCCTGGGAAAGCTCATGTTTGCAAGTCAGTGGCTTCAGTTGTGCACAGAGAGCACCAGGTCTGGCTGGCAGGTTAGCTGAGTACCATGTTGATGGCCATTGTCATCCTCACCTTCCAGTTATCTTTCCTCCCATCATGGGTGACAATAAGAGGGTGCTCAGGGGGGCCCTTGAGTCTGTGTGCAAGGGGGTTAGGGCCAGGCTCCCTTGTCCTGGTTTTGCATTTTGAGAGGACAGCTCAGCCTGAGAAGCACCTAGAGGGAGGGAGGAAGGAAGGAAAGAAGGAAGGAAGGAAGGGAGGGAGGGAGGGAGTTTTCTTCTCTTATTGAGGGCAGCTAGGATTTCCCTGAGGTTTTCTACCCAGGACCTGTGTAGAAATCAAATTCACAAAGGCCTACCCAGCATTTCCTCCAGACTATGAGACAAGGTCCCTACCCTCAAGGAGCTGTAATGGCAATTCGTGTCAGGCTATGATGTGCACAGTGACTGAGGTACAAAGACAGTACAGCACAGAGGGGCTCACGCTGTAGCCTGTGCTGGAAGCCTCTGGAGGCCCCGTTAAGCCCCAAGTGGCTGGGCCTCGGTGGTGTGGCTTGGCTGGGACTGACAAAGTGCGTGTCTGACAAGGTCCCTCCCTGGCAACGCTGCTACTGCTGGCCTGAAGGCCAGATTCCGAGAGCCGTTGCCATGGAGGACCTAGAAAGTGACATGCCTTGAATTCACCTGGGCATCTCTGCAAGGAGGCAGCATTGCGGTGGTGGGCCTTGGATGATGGATGCCACGGGATGACAGCGAGCGCTTGCTGGGGGTTACTATGTGCCAGGCGGGAGTGGCAGCGTGGTTTACATGCACTATTCCTGGAATTCTCATACAAATTCGCTAAAGTAGATACTGTTATTGTTCACAAAGGCACTGGGGCAGTGGGTGACCAGCTCAAAATAGTGTTGAAGGGGACACAGGCACAGATGTTGCTGAAGGTTCTTTAAGAAACTCCATCTAGAGGTCCCCTCCTCCCGCCCAAATCTCAGCTTCTGCTCGGAGCTGTCCGGCAGCCGCTGTGTCCCCACCCCGCCTCCTCCCCCAGACCACAGGCTGTGGGTTTTCCTGGTCTGGGGTCTAATTGCTGAGCAGGGGATAAGACTGGCATTGCTTTCTGCAGAGCCCATCAATGAACTCGATGGGAAGGGAGAGACTCTTTCCCACCTTCCCCTGCACCTGCGAAGCAGCCCCGGTCAGGGGAGGTCATTCCCAGCAGAGGGAAGAGCTGGGGCCACCGAGAGGCCAGGATGGCACTTTGGGGAACCACAGACATTCAGCAGCGCTGGGGCCGGAAGTGCAAGGAGGCTCGGGAGCTGAGCTGCAGTGACTCACATGTCCCGCCATCTCCACGTGGCTCTTGAGAGCTTCCACATCTGCCTCTGGCCCTGCCCACTGGTAACCCTCATCAAGCAGGTTCTCAGGGACTTGGGTGGCAGCTGGGGGACAGCCCTGCTGGAGCCCTGGGCCTCTGACAAGAGGTTGATTATCCCGCTGTCGGGGGCCGTGGGGTCGCTGGACGTCCAGCAGAGGCTCCGAGGCTCCTGCGCTGGATGTGAGCCCGGCAGGAGCAGGCAGGGGGGTTGGGAAATCAGGGCAGAGGTGACACAGGAGTCAGAATTCCTCAGCCAGACACTTCAAAGGGTACAGAGAGAGGTTGGACTCGGGACGAGTAGAGACTCATCGGGGGCGGTCTCCTGCTTCCTGGCATGTGCACACAGACTCCCGACAGACAGCTCCAAGCCACTGAGCACCCAGAAGCACACTCAGGCGAGGTGCACACAGACGGCACCCACCATCCAAAGCCACCCTCACTAAAGGACCATGCTGAGCTCTTCACACCACGCCAGGTCATCCCCAGCACCCGGAGTCGGGGTCTGTGCTGTGCCCTCTGCCAGGACTTCCTTGATCCCAATTCCTTTCTGAGTCTGGAATCTACCAGGTCTCCTCACACTGGATCCCTGCACACCTCCCCCCCCCACACACACACACTGGACACACTCGGTGGGTATAAAAGGAGAGCCGCATCATGGGAAAATGGGAGGCTAGATGAGGGGGTAGGAGGGGGCGTCTTTAAGCCGAGCCCTGTATTGTGTGTCCCTCCACTTCACCCACCCTCCCACGCCTGCCCACCTCCTGGAGGAGTCTGTGCCTTTTGTTTCCCTCTTCCCTGCCCAAAGCAGAGCCCTCCCAGGGGCCTTGCAGGTGGTAGGGGGCTTTCCACTCTGCTTGCTTCTCCCCACTGTGTCTTGCCACCTCCGTCACTTGCCCCACCCAAACTTATGTGCTCCAATCTGCCACTGATTTTCCATGGAAAGACAGCACCCATCACTCATCGCCAGACCCTGTTTATGGCCAGTGATGTCACCGAAGTCTCAGGCTGCTGGGGTGCAGGGTGGGGAACTTGGCTACATCCTTGGTCTGACAAAAGTATTTTTAAAGCAATGCCTCTCAGCGTAGAGAGATTCCCACTCCACCCTTCCTCCTCCCTGCTCTATTGTTCAAGAAAGATGTCAGTGGGCAGAGCTCTGGGGAGGGCTCCAGGAGGCCAGGTTTCCAACCCTGGCTCCGTTCCTGTCTTGCTGTGTGGCCTTGCGCAAGTCACCTCACCTCTTTGGAGCACTGAAGCATCCCTGGCCTTAAAAGCTTTTCTCCATTCTATTGTTCCCTCTGCGATCTGGCACCAACGTGTTTCTTGTCCTATCAGTTGCCTGGGACGACTGACTGGCCCTGCCATCCCAGAAAGGGCCTCTGGCATAGGTGGAGTGCCACAGTGGTGGCCGCTGCAGTGCCACTGAGGGGGCCTGAGCGCCCTCTCTCTTCTCCAGGGTGCACAGTTGTCAGGAGCCTGCCTTGCCAGTCCCCTCCGTGGCTCCTGCGATGGACGGGAGAGTTAAGCCACCTGTCGCCTTTCCTTCCGATGGAGCAACCTGGTCCAGAGAGTGAACAGGACCACAGTAGAGCTGGGGACAATGAAGGAAGGTCAAAATTTGGGAAAGGGGGCTTCCCAAAGGCAACTCACAGAGTCAGAGATCCTGAGAGGACTTGAGATCTCTCCTATCCCATTGGCAACATTGGGTCATCTGATGAGCCAAAGGCCAATCAGGTACCAACTTTGGTACCTAGGCCAGGGAGCTACCAGCGTGTCCCTCACTCCCCTTCCCCACGCCCAGGCTGCCATGGCTCATTTTTCACATTCTCTTCCCTAATGAACCTGAACTTGGCCTCTGAGGCAAGTTCAGGCAGCCACCAATTTGGTAAGTAGGTAAAACTGATATTTCGGTCCCTGTCCAAGGCCCCGTTGGTTCTGACCATCCACCACTCAGATTCGGAATTCACCTTCCAGGAGGTCTTAGTTCTTACGCTGAGTTTCTACGGGGTTGGCAGGCAAGGGGGTCACTGCCCCCGACATTCCAGCCTCCCAGGTTTTAACTGGTCCTGGGTGTTTCTTAAGTCTGTCTGTCCGAGTGAGGGAGTCTAGCCAGATACTCAGCCCTCCTCCGGAGATCTCCCCCACACGCCCACTTAGGATCTGAGTCACAGGTCTTCGGAAACGGCTGCGTTTATTGGGCACTGCCCAGTTCACTGGGGCCCTGGTGCCTGGCTGCGCCCAAGCCACGAATGCAGATGAGCCTGACTCCTGCTCCTGCACGTGGGAGCAGCGGCTGCTGCACAAACAGCAGCAGGGTTGCATTTGCATGAGCTTTGCATGTAACTGTGGCTTTATTTTTGGAAGGGGGAAGGGCAGGTTGGGATTGGTGGGTAAGCTTGTTCCCGGGGAGAAATGTCAATCAGCGCTGCTAAGACACAAGCTGCCCACCGGGACGGAGGAAGGTTCAATGCAGCGACAACCACACACAAAGGGCTGCCAGGCAGAGTGGCTTTTGATTCCTCCCGAGCAGTGGGAAGCGGAATTGCTTCCGATTGTTCACCCCGATGGAATGACTCAGCCTGCCAGCGATTTCCCTTTCACTTTCTGCCTTTCCACGGAATCCAAGTGCACTTAATTGAGAGCTGCGTGGGCTTCTGCTCCCAGCCCACCAGCAAGCCGCTCCCCTCTGCTCCTCAGCCTCAGCCTCTCCTTACACTGCCCACGCCCCACCCCTCCCTCCTCCCTTCTCGCCTCTTTCCCATTCATCCGTTCTTCGCTCAGAAAATATAGATTCAGCCCTGCACAGGCAGCCCTGCAGGCTCCAGAGGTTTGCAGACCCGGCTGAGATGATTAACTAGTTCAAAGGCTCGCCCCTGCCCCAACCCTGGCCCCGACCCTTCCTCCCTCATCTAGAGGAGCAAACAGGGAGGAATTCCAGATAAGGGAAGCAGTGTGTACAGGGGTGGGGCAGAGGGGGAGTCAGGGAGTCGCCATAAAAGGGGGATCAATTAGCCCTGGACACGTGCCCCTTTCAGCCCCAGAGGGAGCTCTGCTGGGGAGCTGGCAGGCCGCCCACCAGTCTGGTGCAGCCAGGGGCCCCCAGCCCCAGCCAGCAGATGCTTGGGGACGGCTCTCTGGGCTCTGGAAGCCCCAGCTGCCCTCCTGGAGGCGGAGAGGCAGGTCTGGTGCCACTGGGAGATTGGGGAGGAGGGGAGTTTTTCCTAAAGCACCTGCTCTTTTTTTTTTTTCTTTCTTTTTTTTAAGAGACAAACTCTCTCTCTCTGTCACCCAGGCTGGAGTACAGTGACACGATCACAGCTCACTGCAGCCTCCAACTCCTCAACTACCAAGTAGATGGGACTATAGCATGTGCCACTATGCCCAGAAAACTTTTAAATTTTTTTTTTAAAGACAGGGTCTCACTATGTTGTCCAGGCATTTCTAAATCACCCCCACTGGAGAACCACTGCTCTAAAACACCGCCCTCTTGCCGCCGGAGCATGCCAGTCCCCACGCTCCTCTTGTCCCTGCATTTGCTCTGCGGTGACTCCATGTGGTCTCGGCTGACTTGCACACACTCGCAACATCCCCACGCGAGTCTGCAGCCCTGCAGCTGCCCACACACCCCACTGCCTACTCCCCGTCACTCCCGGGGTGCCTGACACACTTTGCAAATGGAATGTCTTCCACCAAACACCCATTCTCCACCCCCTCTTCACCCTAAATCGGCTCCTCCTGTGGTCTTTCAATTCTCAATAAATGTGGCAACTTTCTGCTTCTAGTTGCTTGGATGAAAACCCTGGAGTCATCCTTGATGCCTCCCTCTCTCCCACTCCCCACATCCAATCCAAGCTGATAGCAAATCCTATCAGCTGCACCTTAAATCACATCTAAAACTTGCTGCACAGCTTTACTGTGGGCCAGTTCTATTAGTCACCCGCCTAACCGGCCCACCGCTTCCACCTGGCCCCTCCGCAGCCACTCCACCCGGCAGCCGGGGTGACCCTCCCCGGCCTAGGGCAGATCAAGGTGTCAGCTGCTTGCAGCCCTCCAGGGCTCCTCATCTCACACACCTGCTAGCGCCCACTTTGCTAAGGATTCTTCAGCCAGGCTGGTCCCTGTGCTGGTCCCACACCCAAGCCCCTGTGCCTCGGGGACTCAGTGCTTTTGTTTTTGGGGCTGCTTCTGGTAATCTCTCTTCCCCAGATGTCCATGTGAGTTTGAGGTCTCTTAAATGCTACCCTAGCAGAGAGGCCTCCTTGCATGAAACAACCACCTCCCAGAATTCTGTCCTCCTGTCCCAGCTCTGGTTTTCCCAGGGCACACGCATTGCATGCTGCGGTAGACACTGATTTGCTTATGGCCTGTGCACACCACAGGAGCCTAAGTCCCAGGCGTGCAGAGATCGTGACTGTGTTAGTCACTGCTGGATCCGCAGTGCTTAGAACAGAGCCTCTCGTGAAGCGGGTTCTCGGGTTTATTGAATTAGTGGCAAAGGAAGAATGAACTGAGGGCCCAGCAGTGGAGACAGAGCTGGGCTTCTGATGTGCATTACTCTACAGTCCTTAATCACCATCGAAGACGGTACTGACTGTCCCCATCCCAGACTGACTTCTGTCTCATGTCTCCTTCCAGGCCCATGGCTCTTCCAGGCTCTGTGAGGTTCTTGCTATGACCGCAATCCCCTCCCGAAGCCAGGACCGCTCCCCGCCGCCGCAGCCCCTCCAGGCGCCCGCCCAGCCCAGCCCTTCCTCAGCCCTGAGTCACCATGGGCAGCGTCAGCAGCCTCATCTCCGGCCACGGCTTCCACAGCAAGCACTGCCGGGCGTCGCAGTACAAGCTGCGCAAGTCCTCCCACCTCAAGAAACTCAACCGCTATTCCGACGGGCTGCTGAAGTTTGGCTTCTCCCAGGACTCAGGTCATGGCAAGTCTAGCTCCAAAATGGGCAAGAGCGAAGACTTCTTCTACATCAAGGTCAGCCAGAAGGCGCGGGGCTCCCACCGCCCAGATTACACGGCGCTGTCCAGTGGGGACCTCGGGGGCCAGGCCGGGGTGGACTTTGACCCGTCCACCCCACCCAAGCTCCTGCCCTTCTCCAATCAGCTGGACATGGTAAGCGGGGCCTCTGGCAGGGGTGGGTGGGGCAGAAAGGCAGGAGAGAACAAAAGGGGGGGTGGACAACGTAAGGGACAGAGGGAGTGATGACCTGAACATGTGGACTCCCAGGGGACCGGGCAGAAGGGAGGGTAGGAGTGTTCAGCCACACCACTGAGATGAAAGGTTGGACAAAGGCATTCAACCAGAAGTCTCAGGTCAGCCCTTAAGCAAAGTGCAGAGGGGAAGCACAGCCTCTCTGAGTTCTGCCAGGGTATAAGTGGACTGTGCAGGCGAGGCGCACCATGGCATCTGCGCAGGCACGGGAAGGAGGGGGAGTTCTGGGACAGTCTGGAAGAGCTGCAGTAGCTCCTTGCTCCAGCCAGGCCCAGAATCATCTTTGGCTGAATAAGGGTTGGGGTTTTGTTATCTCTTTAGTGCGGGGAGGGCAAATCCTGGGTGCTCAGAAGTCCAGCCCTCATGCCAGCTCAAGCATGCTGGGTCCCACCAGTGGACACTGAAAACAACTTTCCTGTTCAGTCCCTCCCTGGGGGAATGAGCCCACCACTTTGATTTACTAGGAAAGAGCTCTTTATGTTTGCATAGAGCTTTCAACTTTTCAAACTAAAAGGCCTGTAAACTGCAAGGAGCTCTACCAATGAAAATCAGGTTTTTAAAAAAGAATTGTTATTCCAAGTGGCCCTCCCAGCCCTGCAGCCCTGTGAGGAGGCCTCGGTTGCGGCTACTGACCAAGCAGGGTACCACATGGGCTCCGTGAGGTTGGCTGGCCGAGGCAGGCACTCGTACCCGGGGGGAGGGACAGGTGGGATGGGCGCGCTGGAGGCTCAGGGTCACCCCAGTCCTTTCCTCCCCAGGGCTCCGAGAAGGGCGCGGCGAGGCCCACAGCCTTCAAGCCCGTGCTGCCACGGTCAGGGGCCACCCTGCACTCATCCCCCGAGAGCGCCAGCCACCAGCTGCACCCCGCCCCTCCGGACAAGCCCAGGGAGCAGGAGCTGAAGCCTGGCCTGTGCTCCGGGGCGCTGTCCGACTCCGGCCGCAACTCCATGTCCAGTCTGCCCACGCACAGCACCAGCAGCAGCTACCAGCTGGACCCGCTGGTCACCCCCGTGGGGCCCACCAGCCGTTTTGGAGGCTCGGCCCACAACATCACCCAGGGCATTGTCCTCCAGGACAGCAACATGATGAGCCTGAAGGCCCTGTCCTTCTCCGACGGCGGGAACAAGCTGGGCCACGCGAGCAAGGCGGATAAGGGCCCCGCGTGCGTGCGCTCCCCCATCTCCACGGACGAGTGCACCATCCAGGAGCTGGAGCAGAAGCTGCTGGAGAGGGAGGGTGCGCTACAGAAGCTGCAACGCAGCTTCGAGGAGAAGGAGCTCGCCGCCGGCCAGGCCTACGAGGAGCGGCTGTGGCGCTGCAGGGACGAGCTGGAGGAGCCCAGGTGCGGCAAGCTGAAGCAGGCCTCGCAGAAGAGCCAGCGCGCGCAGCAGGTGCTGCACCTGCAGGTGCTGCAGCTGCAGCAGGAGAAGCGGCAGCTGCGGCAGGAGCTCGAGAGCCTCATGAAGGAGCAGGACCTGCTGGAGACCAAGCTCAGGTCCTACGAGAGGGAGAAGACCAGCTTCGGCCCCGCGCTGGAGGAGACCCAGTGGGAGGTGAGGCCGCGCT
Source organism: Lepilemur ruficaudatus (assembly GCA_963574885.1). Classification (NCBI taxonomy): domain Eukaryota; kingdom Metazoa; phylum Chordata; class Mammalia; order Primates; family Lepilemuridae; genus Lepilemur; species Lepilemur ruficaudatus. Next base: position 37,883 of record CAUYRT010024301.1, on the reverse strand, counting down.
GCGCTGGTGGGCCTGGGTGGTCAGGGGTTTGGCGACAATCCCGCCTCTCTTCCTGGTGCCGCCAATAGCGCGAGAACACCATCCGCACAGGCCGCTACAGTGCAGGCTTTGCGACCCAAACAAGGGGCTCCCTGTAAACCGTTTGGGGGAAGCTCTTAGCTCTGAGCTTCCCACTCTCCCCACCACACCCTCGTGGCCCCCAGACTTGAATTTCCTAACCCGGTCATTGGCTGGGAAGCAGGAACCCAGAGAGCCAAGGCGCCAAAGCAGCACAGGCAGTGCCTGAGTCCGTGCAAGTCCAAGGCCCCAAGAGAGCATAAAATGTCTTAGTTGCTTTCGAGGGAAGGGACCCCGCCCACTATTAAGTGCTGTCACAGCAGACCCCATGCCCGCCATGGTCTCGGCCACGTCCAGATGCATAGCGCATGCTGGCGTTAGGCGCCCAGCCTTGTCTGTCAGTCTGGAACCGAGCTGTACATGGCTGTGACCTTGTTCCCAGGTTTCCCGTCAGGCTATCTAGTAAAATGATAAATAATAATAATTTACAAAGATGCATATGTTGTTATAAACTTATTTATGATATAATAATAATAATAATGATGTAGAGAGTGTTTATTAAGTGCCAAGCACTAGGTTCTTCCTCTATTCCCTACAATCGCCCAGTGAAGTAGGTACTATTGCTAATCCTCAGTGTACAGGTAGGGAAACTGAGGCACAGAGAGGTTATGATGGAAATAACCAGTTAAGAGACTAGTCCAGGTTCTGAGATATACACGTATTAGGTATCCGGAGCCAGGGTTTACTCCTAATGCTGTGATCGCTGCGCCATGTTGCCACCATGCTGACACATCCAGGATCACCCCGGTCAGAAGTGGTCGAGCTGGGACTCAAAGCCAAGTCCACCCCTCGACCATCATGAAGTGACTATGGGCTTGGCCTTGGAAAGATACACTTGGTGCCACCCAAGCATCGTGGGTGGGGCTGAATCTTCTCTGGGACGGGGCAGTGTTTCTCGGAGAGCTGGAGGGAGGGAAAGTGAGGACATGGCAAGGTGGCTTCCAGTCTTGTTCCAGGAGTGCCTTCTGTAGGGCCTTGAAACACAGCCAGCCAGACTGGCCCTGGCCTGTGACCCCAAATGGCCAAGAGCCCGGAGACACAGGGTCTGATCAATGGCTTTGGTTCTCATCGTTGCTCTTGGCCCAGTTTTGGTGGGGACGGGAGTAGAATTGGTGACGGAGGGGCTGGAGCAGAACTCACCAGCTCGTCATTGGGTGGGTAGGGGCTGGGCTGTGTCTTGGAGCCAGCATGGTGCTTGTCACCGGGGCACAGCAGAGGTACATGACATAGTCTTCATCCCCCTACCCCCAGCAGAGAGGGGAGAGGAGGGCCGGGTGTGTGCAGAGGTGAGGTTGGGGGTATGGGCATATCATGGATGATAGAAACCTGGCTGGCATAGACGCTAATACCATCGGTGCTCAGTGTGGGTGACAGACCTGCCAGCAGTGGGCAGATGCAACCAGCGATTGCTGAGTGGCACAGACTGTGGCTGGTGCTGTGAGTGGGCACACACTGAGATTCGGAGCCCGCATTGGAGGCGAGGGAGGCATGTAGACAGACCAAGCCAGAAGCAAGCATGAAAAGACCCTCAAAGAGGGGCTTGGCTTTCACAGTCCTCCAGCCCGCCGTGCCTGGGTGGGGACACTCACCTCTTGGCACTCTGTCCCCATCCCCCATCCCCGACAGGTGTGCCAGAAGTCAGGCGAGATCTCCCTCCTGAAGCAGCAGCTGAAGGAGTCCCAGACGGAGGTGAACGCCAAGGCCGGCGAGATCCTGGGCCTGCGGGCGCAGCTGAAGGACACGCGGGGCAAGCTGGACAGCCTGGAGCAGAAGACGCAGGACCTGGAGGGCGCCCTGCGCACCAAGGGGCTGGAGCTGGAGGTGTGCGAGAACGAGCTGCAGCGCAAGAAGAACGAGGCGGAGCTGCTGCGGGAGAAGGTGAGCCTGCTGGAGCAGGAGCTGCTGGAGCTGCGCGCCCAGGCCGCGGTGTCCCGCGACGTGGCTGCAGTGGCACCCGCCGCCTTCCCCGAGGACATCCCCGCGCTGCAGAGGGAGTTGGAGCGGCTGCGGGCCGAGCTGCGGGAGGAGCGGCAAGGCCACGACCAGATGTCCTCGGGCTTCCAGCACGAGCGGCTGGTGTGGAAGGAGGAGAAGGAGAAGGTGATCCAGTACCAGAAGCAGCTGCAGCAGAGCTACCTGGCCATGTACCAGCGCAACCAGCGGCTGGAGAAGGCGCTGCAGCAGCTGGCCCGCGGGGACGGGGCCGGGGAGCCCCTGGAGATTGACCTGGACGGGGCTGACATCCCCTACGAGGACATCATAGCCACCGAGATCTGAGAGGCCGCCTAGGGGAGTGAGGCCTGGGGCTGAGCCTGTTCGAGGAGGGCTCCCCTCCCCAGCACCCCTGCTCAGTGGCTGCAGCCCCTCTGATAGAAGCCACCCCCTGGGGCGCAGGCCCAGGGCCCTTGAGTGTTGCGCAGGGTTGCAGGATGGCCTTCCCTCCCGTCTCTGACCTCCCAGCACTCACCAACCCTGCAGCCTGCCGGACCTCGGGCTCTGACTCCTGTGGTTTTCCCAGAGGATGGGTCTGGGGACCTCCATGCTTTGGTTAAGGGCTCCCTAAACCTGCCTTTGTTCAGAATAGTTAGAGATACCCCCCCACCAGAGAAGGTAGCCACTGCCCTGAAGGACACACAGCTACGCCAAGTACGAGGCTCCCTTCCACCTCTCATCCCAACCCCCTTATCCCCCGTGGACACACCGGAATGCCTTGGGAATAGAAAGAAGCCATTTGTGACCAGAAGCCTTGGCACCTGGCCCGTCCGGACCTGAGCTGCTTTTCCTCTGGCCTCAGAAAGAGAGAGGATTGGAAGGTGCTGTGCAGAACCTGGCCCAGCACCTCTGGGGCTGTCCAGACCCCAGCCAGCTTCAAGAAGGAGGGGCCAGCCGGGCAGACCCGGCCAGGCCCAGAGGAGGTCAGAGGGAGAAGCAAAGGCCTATGAGCCAGGGGCGGGTGGGGACCAGCCAGACCCTGGGGCCCAGTGCTGCCTGCTGGTCCCTGCTAACCGGAGCTGAGCAGCCTAGGGACAGCTGGTGGCCTTTGGCCTCAGTGCCCAATGCCCCAAAAGCCATAGACACTGAGGCCCAGGGATGGGCTCTGGGAAGGGAAGGTCGAGGGCACCGTGACACGGAGGGGGTGGCTTTCCAGTCGTGCAGGGAGCCTCCGGATCCCTCCAGCTGGGGCTAGAGACAGGGGTTTCCCCACCTGGTTCTGAGTTGGCCGGTGGCTACTCTGGAATGTTATTTCCTTCCCCCAAATCAAGGTTTTGCATGGATGCAGTGTGACCCCATGTCCACTGAGGTGGTGCATGTGTGATCTGGGAGTCTCCTTCCTTTGCCTGTGGCCGGATTCAACGGCGCACCTGTCCCCCTCCGCATCTTCAGTGCCAAGTTCTGGGTCTCCACGGGTCAGGACGGGTCCCCAGAGTGCCAGTAAGAGGTGCACGCAGCAGTATGCACAGCCCCGGGCCACCACTGTCCTGTCCTCCCTCCCCTCGGTCCCCCGGCACCCCCAGATTGTAAAAGATCCTGACAGCAGCAGCGTTTCTCAGGGGCCCGGGCACTGCCTGGGGGAGGCCGGGGTTTCCCTCCTGAAGACGTGCGGAGCTGGAGGTGGGGGAGAAACACGGACAAGGTAGAGTTTTGGAGTTGCTTGGTTCAGGGAATTTTCTTTTTCTTTCTTCTTCTTTTTCCTTTCTTGTCTTTCAGAGGCAAGCCAGACCCAGCAGGCTGTTCTCTGTTCTATATTTGACTCTAGCCACAACTGCTGTTCTTAGGACAGCCAGCCCTGCTGGGTCCTGCGCCTCCCGCCTGCCTGCTGAGCCGGTGGGGACAGTCTGGGACTCGACAGTCTGGGAGTGGCAGCCAGGGGGCTGCTTCCCTTCCTGCCCACCACCCCTCAAGGGGCCTCACAGCCCTTCCCTGCATGTGGGCTGAGGGCAGGGCCACCTTCCCTGTGGTCGGCTCTGCCGTCTGGTCCCCAGGCTAAGCCGAGCCAGTCCTGCTGTCCGCAAATGACAGAGGAGGGTTTCTAGGATTTCAAACCATGGTTCTTAGTCACAGGCTAGATTTAAACCTGGAATCCATAGGCCAGAGCCCCTCCCTGCATGGAAGGCAGTACCTCCACAGGGCACGGTTCAGACCGCCAGTCAAAGATGTCCCGTTCCCGCCCCATATTCCCGCCAGCCTGTGCCTTGTTGCAGTCCTTCCCCCGTTTGACTGCCCCACGGAGAGAGAGAAAGGGGCTGGCTGCCCCTCCCCAGAGCCCAGCACCCTGCCCGCAAGACCTTGCCTGGGAAGAAGCGGGTGCCAGGCCCAGCGGCGGACACTCAGCCCGTGCGTCACTGAGGGATGACGGTACCTCCACCCACAGGCGAGCGCAGCCTTCTTCGCGTCTCCCTGGCCCTGCCCCAGGCCCTCCCTGGGAAGTCCACCCAGGCCCTGCCCAACATTCCAGATGGAAGATGCCCTTCCTGGGCTGCCACCAGCCCAAGGCCCCGGGGTGGCCCAAGGTGGCTCCAGAATGCAAGTATCTTGTTTCCCAGTGACCTCACCTTCCTGTGGGTTTTCTTCTCTTCCCCATCCAAAAGCATCCTCACTATTCTTGGATCACGCCAGACTCCACCTCTCTGGAAGGAGGCTCTGAACAGTGGGGGAGCCCAGGCCACGGTGGGATCACTGCCCTTCCCACTAAGCACTCTCGCTGGCACACCTGCCCACTCAGCTCCCCAAAGGATGCCTGGCCTGAAAATGCTCCAGCTGTCTGCAAAGAGAGAGTGTCATTCAGCACCACCTCACCCAGGAGGGGACTCTGCCTCTGGGCCTTGGCATGACCAGGCTCTCATGGGGCACCCTCGGGGGCATCTTCCAGGTTCCAGGCACACTCAGCCTCCACGGGCACCAAGCTCCTATGGGACTGGGAGCAGGGGCATCTTCCTGAGAGGCACTCACGGAGCTTGTTGTCGCCGGCTCCAGCCTGGACCATCTCCTAGGTGAGAGAGTTGCGCCAGTGTGAGCCAGGCTGGCTGTCGGAGCAGTGGCTTTGGGAGAAGGGTGTCCCTGTTCGTCCTGAGTTCTCACCCGGTGTTGCCAGGACAGGAGGCTGTGCCACCCGGGCCAGTGGGCCTGGGCTCCTCACCTGTCATGCAGGTGGCCCTCACGCTGGGCCTGTTGGGAAAGCTGGAACCCTCGGCAGAGGCGAGCCCTGGATGGACTGGCATTTGGAAGAAAATGTACATAGTTATTTTTCTCTTTGTTGTTTCTTGTTTGGCTTGGTTTGCTTTCGACAGCTTCATTCGATTTTATTTTTGCCGTCACTTTTTGGCCATGTAAACTATTTCTGGTAATTTTATGTTTTTATTTATGAATAAAGAATGCCATTTCTCATGCCCTCCGGAGCCGCCGCGTCTGTCTGCCCACGCCATCCTGGCATCCCCTCGCTGCAGCATGGCGGCCCCTGGGACTCTTGCTTTGGAACAAGGCAGGTGATGCCCCTTTCCACCCGCCAGGGAGGAGATGCAGGTGGCGAAGGGCAGTGGGGAAGTGTGGGCCCGGGGTCAGAGAGACGCCAGGCTGGCTCCGGCCCCCCCAGCCCCGGGACCTTACCTGTGACATGGGAGGAAAGGGGGCCGAGGGATGGGCCTCTGCAGAGTCAGGGGGTCCTCCCCCAAAGACAGGCCCTCCCCACCCAAACCTCACACCTCTCCCGTCTCACCCCGCCGGCTGCTGCCTCGCCAGCCAACTCCTGTTCCATCACATATGGCCTCATTGGCAGGAGCCCAGAGTGGCTGTTGTTGCCACTGCCCCAGGGTCCCCTGGCGGGGAGGGTGCGTCACTGCAGTGGCCATCTGCCCAGCCTTCTCGGGACCAGCCTGCCTAGTTCACCTTGACAAACATTGCCTGCTGCCCTGGGCTCAGATCCTGGATTCCGAGGACTTCTGCTCAGGTGGCAGGAGACAGAAGGGACGTGTTAAGAGGGAATTAAAACAACAAGGCAGCCTGTGGAGCACATACAGGGCAGGTGACAGTGGCTCTGAGTGGGGGAAGGTGACAGGCAGGGGAGGACTGGGGACAAGCATGCGTGGGACCTAAGGGGAGAAGAGAGGAAGGAGAAGACAGAAGCACGCCCCCTGTCCCCATGGCACAGTGCGACCCCCTGCCTGCCCATGAAGGTGACAGGAGCATGGGCAGGGGGCAGGGGGCAGAGAGGCGGGAAGGCCGGGGTACAGTGGCCCCAATGCCCAAGGGAGGTCGGGCAGCCAGGAAATGACCAGGCCAGTGCAGGAGCCCACCTCTGTCTGACTCGGAAGCCCCAGCCTTTGGGGCAAGGGGTCACGTCAGACCTGGGGGAACCCCTTCCCGGTTGGTCTTCCTCCTAGACCTGGCCCCACGCTGGTGACCTCACTGAAACTAACCTCCCACTAATCACAGCCTTGGGCTGCCCCCTCCCCCTTAACTTGGGCAGGCCCAGGACTCTCACTTGAACCAATGGAACTCAGCAGGAGCTTCCACTTTCATACTCTCCACCCCTGCGCTGCCATGTGAGAAGCCCCTCACCCTGCTGGACAGACCACGCAGAGCAGGAGGGGCTCACTTGTCCCAGCGGCAGCCAGGTCCCACCTCCAGCTTTGTGCAGCTGAGCGAATGACTCAGCACCAGCTGACCCCACGTCGAGCAAAGCCTTCTTCCTGTACCCATCCCTGCTCTGCCAGAATCCCGACCCCCAGAACCGTGAGCATAGTGAATGGCAGTGTGTTTCAGCCACAGAAGTCAGGGTGATCCACTTCCTCCAGAGTCCTGCCAAGGACCCGGCCTTCCTGGAGCCCCCAAGCCTGCTTGTTATTTTAGGGGAAAAATGGAACAAAAGGGAAATGAGAGAGAGAGAGAAAGTCTCCTGCTTCCCTTACAACGCGCGGCTCCATCCCTGGCCTCCACCGCCAGCGATGCACAGTCTCTGGCCCCAGACGGACTCAGAGCATGACGTGCCCATGGGGAGGAGGCAGCGTGGTCATTCCCAAGTGTTCTCAGCAGCAGGTGACTTCTGAGCTATCTGAGCAAGGCCACGCTGCCTCCAGCGTCTCCCCAGCCCAGGTGCCCCAAACATCACCATTCATCCATCCATCCATCCATCCATGCACGCAGCAAGGATTCCTTCCACAAATATTTATGAAGCTCCGGGTTTATGGTCAGGCCTGCTCCAGATACCAGAAATGCAGAGGTGAACAAAACAGTTGCGGTCCTTTCTCTTGATAGGGTTGATTTGCTTTGGGAGTAAATAAATAAAATTTTCCATTACAGTAAGTGCTGCAAAGGAAATGAACAGGGTGATAGGATCTGGCTTCGGGTAGACTGCAGATGCTGTATCTGGAGTATGTGGCGGGGGAAATTGGCACAGGGAAAGGAAAATCGAAGAACCACAAAGGTCCCCTGGTGTCACCATTTTGACAGACCATGCCAGCCATGGTCCTTTCCTAACTCAGATACTCCCCGCTCCAGGATCTCAGCAGATCCCTTCTGAGCAGGGGACTTGCCACTGTCCCCCTCCAACCTCGGCTTCTCCTGTTCCCGCACCCTGGTCGTCTCTTCCTGAGCAACCTATGCCCTCACCTTCCTCTCCATCCTCCAGAAGCTGCTCCCACCACCTCCCAAGGAAGACCTCTGAAAAGCCTTAAGCACTCAGCATTGTTCTTCCACACGTGAAAATTAAAGATGAAATTTTGGGAAATGGCACAATCCTTGTACGGATGCTGAAATTAACGTAGCTTCTTTCTAGGGAACTTGATGAAGAAATGTTCAGCTTCAATGAACTTATCCAGATGTTTTTTTTTGTCATTGTTATTGTTTGTTTATGAGGTTGGGAGGGACGTGCTTTCCTGGGGCTGCAAGTAGACGTTCATCCAGCCTACTGCCTCACCTGGACTTCACCCACGATAGCTCCCGTCTGCAGATCTCTCCCTGCGTTTGCAGCCCACGTTGACTCTTGTCTGTCTGCCATCCTTTCTGTCCTCTCAGACCTAGATCCTGTAGGATCTATCCACTCCCTAAAGCCCTCCCCACCACTCTCTTTTCTTCCTGCAGCGTTTGGCCCAGGTGAGGTCTTCCAAAGAATCACAGAACGTCCAAGACATCTTAGACATCTTCTAATTCCGAGCACTGCAATTTCACAGATGTATGAAAGCCAGACCCAGAAAGGACAGAGGGCTTTCTCAAGGTCACGCAGCTAGTTGATGAGAGACCCAGACACCGTGACAGCTCTAATAACTCCGCTGGTTTCTTTTCCCCTGCTCTGGTTCATTAGTGCCACTGAGGCACGGCAGGCAGGCGGCTTTCCGTTCTCTCCATTTTATGGTTCCAACCCCTACCTTGGCCAACCTGAATCTGACGACAGGGGCCAGAGCACATTCCCCAAAACATCACACCTATCATCACGATACGCTCGACGAACAGTGAGGGATTGCTCTTGCCAGTCACAGTCTTCACGAAAAAGACCCCACTTCGCTGCCCTGTCCTGTTTTCTACCTTGGGATCTTTAATGGGAGGCAGCATGGTGGCGCGGTCTAGAGCTCCACCTGCAGAATCAGAACTAGTCGAGTTCACCTCCACACTCCCTTGCTGCTGAGCTGTGTGACATTAGATATGTTACTTAACCTCTCTGGGCTTCAGAGCGTTGTTCTGACAATTCAATGAGATAATACCCAATAAAGTTTAAAGTATTGCCACTATTTTTTATTACTACTACCACAGTTAGTGACACTATAATATTATTGTTATTATTTGTTAATATAATGTCCTTGGTTTGAGCCGTGATGAGCTACAATGGTGCCCCAGGCTCCCTGGGCCTATCAAAGCTCCACCCCATGGAGAACAGCTGATTTGATTCTGATCAGGGTCTCCCCAGCTCCCTGTAAGTTTTCTCTCCAGCTCTCATCTGCAGAAGGCTGGCTTCTGGGGAAAAAGCCCCCGGGGGAGAGGGCACAGGCTTGGGGTGGGGTGGGTAGGCTGGCCTGTGGAGCTCACCGAAGCATTTCAAGGCGCAGGTCTCCCCTTGCTGGGCTGGTGCTCCCAGGCAGAGGCTCAGGGAGCTCCCGCAGCAGAGCGGGCTGGGGCAGGGGTGCCGCCGTACCATGAAGGCAGCAAGTTCACTGCCGCTGACTGGGCTGGGACTGGCCGACTTCCCAAGGCTGTCCCTTGCATTTTGTGCCCAAGAAGCTGCAGCACAGTGGACAGTCACAGTCCTGGGCCTGACTGTGGCCGAAGCATGAGCTCTGGCTCTGAGGTGAGGCCGCCTCTTCCTCCCACCCTAACTTCAGCAGTAGACGAAAGTCTCAAGTGCGGCCAAGGTCGCCTGGCCTCCCTCCCATCCTCCACCACCCATCAGAGTGACCCAGCTTTCCTGGGCACTGTCTTCTGAGCCCTGGAAAACACCGCTCTGAGCAGCAGGGTGCTTGGCCTCTGCCCAGCACGAGGGGGCCAGGCCCACCCCGTGGAAAAAAGGAGGAGGAGGGGTCCAAGCTCCTTTGCCCACTGCGGCCCCACCCACCTCCTTCGCCAGCCTCTCAGCCCTTCCCCTGTGCGGCCAGCGCTTTCCAGGGAAGCCTGGCTCCAGCCTCCCTCTGGCTGCGCCCCAAAGACTATACTTAGAAAGTGGGAGGGGCACAGTGATGCCAACTGGAGCCCGCATCGCAGGAAGACACCAGCTACAGGAAGATGAAAGTCAAGTCCCCCAACCCCATGCCTGCCTCCACCCACAATCTGGGCGCCCTCCTGCTTCCTGAGCCCAGGAGCCAAGGAACGTGCTGGGGCTCCATGGAACGTTGCCGTCCTCACTGTCTTGGTTTGGAGGGCTGTTTCCCTACCCACAGATTCCCAAAGGGTGCAACTGTATCAGAAAAGGAAAAAGCCCATTAAGCTAATTTGCTTTTCCTTCACACACACACACACACACACACACACACACACACACGCACACACACGCATGAAGCTGGTAAAAAAGACAGTGCTTCTTTTCTCTAGTTTCTAGATAGATGTCTCCTAAGTTGATATTGAAAATTAGGGCTCGAGAGGTGTGTGTGTGTGTTTGTAAGAGTGTGTGTTTATGTGTGGATACGGGTTTGAGAGGCGTATGTATAGGTGCATATATGTGTAAGTGTGTGTTTGTATGAGCATGTGTGGCTGTGGCCTTGAGGTTTAGGTATTAATACGTGGGTGTGTTTGTACGAGTGTGTGGGGAGCTGAGTGTGTGTGTACGTGTGGCTGTGGGCTTGAGAGGTATGTGTATATATGTGTGTGTGTGTGAGTGTAGGTAGCCCCTCCCCACACCCCAGCACTGCCCCTGTGCCCACCCGCCACCCCCCCGAAGGGGTGCGGCCCTGGGTGAGAGGAAGCTATCTCAAGCTGAGCACAAGCCTCCCGTGGGCGACTCCTCCAACAGTCACAGCCAACAGCCAGGGGGGTGACAGCCTCACACTTGGGGGGACCTGGCCACCCTCCTCTGCACTCTCATCACTGCTCCCTCCACCTCTGCACCCTGCACCCAAACCAGAGCCTTGTAGATGGGACGAGGGATCTCCCTACACCCCCAAGCCCTCCATGGACAGCACTAAGGCCGGCCCTTGAACCCTGGGCCAAGCCGCAGCGTGGGTCACAGTCACACCCCCACACCCAGCTATGCAGACGCCCAGGGACTCTCACTGCCCAGAACCAAGCGTGTTTACAAACCAGGCAAACTCCAGGGGAGAAGGCACGTGGGCTGCACCTCCGCTGGCCTCGGTGTCCTGGGCTGCGGGGAGAGGGCTGGGGCGGACGGAGGAAGTTGACCGTGGCTGTTCTGGGGGGTTGCCCAGGAGCCAGCTCCCTGCCAAGGGCAGCCCAGCTGCAGGGAGCCCTTCACGGTGGCCCCAGAAGCTGGCCCAACCCACGTTTGGCTGCACCAAGTGTCCGGTGCTGGGGAGGAGAGGACTCTGGCCAGAAGTCAGAATTCCCAGGGGCTCTGGGTTGCATCTCCCAATCGGTGGCCTGGAGCAAACTCCTAGACCTCCAAGGTGATCCGGGAGGGACTGGCCTGCCTGGCGAGGCCACCCCAGGCAGCAAATGGCAGAGAAAGTGGCCATTTCCAGGCCATTGTGCTCCATATCAGAAGAGAGAAAAGGCTGTGACAAAAGGAGGCCCAGGAGGGGTCAGGCTCTGGACTCACAGCCCCATGAGTCTGGGGCTGTCACTGGGCCCCTTCAGCACCTGGGATGGAGGCTGTGGCAGGCCTGGGGGGCGGGTTCCCCTGATTTGCAGCCCTGCTTTCTCTCAGGGGCACACAGAGGAAGGGAGGCAGCCACTCGGGCCCCTGTGGGGAGGCACATGGACACTGCAACCCAGCACGTGACACTTGGGACTCTCCTAAGTGTCACCTCATTCCATAGACGCCCTGAGCAACTGGAGACTTGCCAAGGGACCCCCGAGCTAGTGACCTTGGAACAACCCTTCTCTTTGCTCCTCACTGTGTTCCAATCTGCATCTGCTGAGGTCGATGGGACAGGCAAGGAGGGACACAAAGCAGCTCCTCTCTGCCCCACGGAGATGCCACCAGCACCTGCCAGCCTGGTTGAGGGTCGGGGGACTGGGTTCCACAATGAAGCTTCCATCCCTGGGGAAAGGGAGGATGGTGGAAGATTTGACTAAGGCTGTTCAGGTGGGGCTGGAGGGGCCTGGATTGTGGGTAGGGATATAAAGCCACCCTTGGATCCCAACAGCCTTTTTGTGACCATGAGGTCACTCATGGCGTCTTACAGCACACGGCACTGCCAGTTTGTCGAAATCATTATGACCCCATCTCGCAGAGGGCCACAGAAATGGCAACTTTACAGCAGGGGACACAGAGCTGGCTGCAGGGCCTGTGCTCTGGGCCACCGAGCCCGAGCCTGGGTCCCCTGCTCCTCCCAGGTGGGCAGGCACCTGTGGCTGACTCGCAGGCATGCGTGAGAGAAACTGAAACACATCTTCCCTTGTGGCTCCCCACAGACTGTAAGCTCCTTGAGGGCGCTAATTTCTTTGAACCCCCAAACACTAAGCAGCGGGAGAGGCACCCAAAGGAAATCAGTAGTTACTGAGCAGGGAGAGTAGGTGGGAGGGTTTGGGTCTGGCCGAGAAGACACAACACAGGCAATCAGGATAGGAGGCGGCTGTGCTGACACAGAGGGAGCCCTGCAGGGAGGGGAATGGATTTGGGTGGAGGAGGAGTGATCTTTGCTTCTAATCCAATCTTCCTTTCCTCTCCCAATGTAGCTTTTATGGAGGCGGATGGAGGAGGGAGACGGGGAGGACCAGCGCCCGTTACCCCAACTATAAAAGACTGCTCGGGGTGTCGTCATACTATAGCGAGGTCCTTGTGACACTTGGCCAAGTAGTTCCGGGGGTGACTGGTTTCCTAGGGCTGCCACAACAAGTCCCATACCTGGGTGACTTAAAACAACAGAAGTTTATTCTCCCACAGTTCTGGAGGCCAAAAGTCCAAGATCAAGGTGCTGGCGAGGCCGTGCCCTCTCTGAATGCTCCAGGGGAGGATCCCCCTTGTGTCTCCCACCTTCTGGCGGCCCTGGTACTCCTCGGCTCCTGGCGGTGTCACTCCGATCTCTGCCTCTGTTTGCACGTGGCTGTTTTCTCTTCTCCCCGTGTCGCTGTGTCTTCACGGGCGTTTCCTCTTCCTGTGTCTCTTCTTCTAAGGACACACATCCTATTGGATGAGGGGCCCGCTTCATCTTAACTAATTCCACCCACAGTGACCCTCTTTCCAAATAAGGTCACATTCTAAAGTCCTGGGGTTAGGCCGTCAATGTATCTTTCAGGGGATACAAGTGCACCCATGGGGACCCACAGGGGACCCATGACAAGTGGCGCTAGGAGGACTGAGATGAGGGTATATACACAGAGCGGGGTCTTGCTAAATGCCAGAGTCCCTCCTTGCCCGGTCCAGACCAGAGCAGACCCCATCACGAGGAGACCTGCCAGACAGAGGAGGGTCGGGGGCGTGTCTAGCAGGGGCACGTGAACTCCTAGGGGTTGTTTAAACCGCCCTCTGTTAAGAAGGGGGCGGGGCCGGGCTGGGTAACTCACTCAAAGCTACTTGATTTTCCCCAGAATAGACCCAGGTCCCAAGAGTGGGGCGCTGGAGCCTGTCCCCCTTTGAAGTGCAAATGCGGGCCCCCGCGGCACGGCGCTCCCAGAATAATCAGTGCCTCGCATCTGCTGCCGCTCCTGCCCCTGCCTGCAGGGTGACCCACCAGCTGCTCCGTTCTCTGGGTGCCCCACTGGCTGCAGTCGGGCTGGGAGATCAGGCCCCAGGCAGACCCGGTAATCACCGCTCAGAGAGGAGGGGGCATTAAGAAAACAGAGTGTTTAATGTGCGGGGTGGCAGCTGCGGCCCAGCCTGCCCGTGTGCTCAGATACCTGCTGTCCCCGCTGGGCCGAGGTGTGGGGGAGGGGAGCACGCAGCCTTTGTTTGGCAGCCGCTCACTTCCAGGAGCCTGAGGCACTGCAGGAGGAGGAAGGGACATTTGGTGGTCCTGATAATGATCAGCCGGTGACCTTGGTGATAAGGATGTGTAGCGCCACAGGCTCCCCTGTGGCAGAGGGGGCCCAGCTGGCGGCTCCAGGGTTCCTTGTGTGGCTCCATCTCAAAGCCCAGGGCCTCCCCACAAGGGAGGTCAACGCCAGCACCCCAGACAAGAGGGTCCTGCTCTAAAAGCTGGGCTTGCTAACCAGACAGAGCAGATATGGTGACTGCCGCTGGCACTCAGTGCTCTATAGGGCTTTGGTCACGCTATCTAACTGGAGCCTCAGTTTTCCCATCTGTGAAATAGGAATAACAATGCCTACTGCATGGGTCCTTCCGGGATCGGCATGAGAACGTGTATGCAAAAAGCCTATCAAAAATACTCATCACACGCTTGCTTTCCCCACTGGGCCCAAGGAACCAATAGAGGAAAGGTTTCGATCCTGGCACCACGCCCTGGAAGGGGGGCGAGGTGAGGCGACAGAAAACATCAGGCAGTGCCCTCATGGCATCCTCAGTGCTGAGACCTTGCTCGAGAAGGGACGGCTTCCTTCCTTCTTCCTGCTTCCACCTCCTCTGGCCACTTGGCCACTTGGCCACTTGCCTTTTTCAGGGCCCCAGTGTGGCAGCCCTGCCTTGGCTGCAGTGACACAAGGCCACGGTCCTTGAGCAGCCCCGAGCCTGAGGGGAGACTCCACTTCATGCCCCCTTCTCAGATTCCGGTGGTTTGCAGCCATCTTGGGCATCCTCTGTGTTACAGCAGCGTCACTCCCATCCTCACATGCACTGTCCCTGCGCCTCTGTCTGAGCCAGGGCTTCTTTTCACAAGGACACCAGTCATATTGGAGTGGAAGATGACCTCATCTTAACTAACTACATCTACAAATGATCCTCTTTCCAAACAAGGTAATACTGTGGGTACTGGAAGATGAGGACTTCCACAGATGAATTTTTTTGAGACGGGGGGATACCATTCAACTCATAACTGGAGTTAAGGGTAGAACACGATTTTGGCCAGAAAGCAGCAGCCTCCTGATGTGGTTCCCAAAGCCAGGGCAAGAGAACTTTCCAGTGTGACTTACCTGGGAGAAGACAGGGAAACAGGTGCGCTTGGGACCCAGGACCCCAGGGCAGGGAGGAGGCGGCCTTCCCAGATCAGTCATTGCCTTGCACCTGCCTGTCTGCCGCTTGGGGAGAACTGGAGGATCCTTCTTGGGGCTTTGTCATCAGATAGTGGGGAACTACTGGAAGTTTTCCTCGCAAGCTGACTTAGAGCTCAGCGATTTAACAAAAGCTGGAGAGAGAAATGGCTTAGCACCGTGGTTCTGTCTCTGCCGGGAACTGCCCAGGAAAAGCCCGGCGTGACCCACAGGCTGCTGACAGTCTCCTTAAGCCCCTTCCTCATCTGTCAATCAGCCAAACTAGCTGTGCCCACCTCCAAGGGTTGGTTTGATAATTAAATCAAAGGATTCGTGCAAATGTGCAGATCACTGCCGTGCACAGTAATTGCATGAATTCCAGCCCCGCAGGGGAGGGACGCCCTAAAGAGAACACAGAAGGTAACTTTAGGTGTAGGATTGTTGGGAATACAGAGACAGACCAGAGCAGGGGTGGAAAGAGGGCAGGGGGGGAGAGGGAGGTGCCTGGAGCGCAGACGCCTCCCTCCGCCCCACACGCACGGGGACCTGCGCACCCGCCCGCGCGCTCTCTTCCCCTGCCGCCCACTACCACCTGCTGGTGACTTGTGGAAACGCAGCAAGAGTCACAAGGATTTCCCACCCTCCCCAAGTTTGATTTTACTTTTTTAAAACAGGCTTAAAAGTACTACTGCAGCCCCTTTAGACACACAGACTCCCTTGCACGTGGCTAGTCTAAGTTTCCCCAAATAGCTTGCTAGCTGACGTGGACCTCAAACTTAGCAGGGAATTAAGCAGGGTTGGTGATGGTGGGGCAGATGCCGGGGCCTCTTCTCCTTGTTCAGGGCCAAGCCAACCCCAGAGCAGGCTTCAGGAAAGAGTCAGCCCTCTCTGGGCCCATAAAAGACCTCTAGAGGAGAAGCTGAAGCTTCTGCTTGAAATGAGGCTTCCTCACGCCACAGCCTCCAAAAGAGACCTGGACTGACCTGGCCAACCCAAGGGCTACAGCATGGGCGTGACTGTCAGTTTGACGGAGAACCTGAGTGTGTTGAGTAGGGGTGAGGATATATACAATGATCCCACTGACGTCCCACTGGCTTCCCTCCAGGGATACTGGGCCCAGGCATGGCACATTGGCCCCAGGCCAAATCTGAGATCCAGGTATTTAGAAATCATGGGGCTTCTTCCACCCATTTGGGGATCTTGAAATAAATCCATCTTTGCAAAGTACAAGACTAGGTCCTGGGTTTCCAGAAGAAATTCAAATGGCTAAAAGGGTTGGGAATTCTTTGGTAACTTGGTTTACTTTAACAAATGTAACAGCATACATTTTAATGAATTAAATTAGCCAAGTTTTTTCCCCTGTGGTGTCTAAGCCAGGAGAGTGGTTTCCCTGGGGAGAAAGAGGGGACGGTTGGAACCTGGAAGGGGACATGATGGGGACTTCTGAGGTGCTGGAAATTCCTGTCTAGTGAATTGGATCTAGTTCCACAAGTGTGTTCACTTTGCGAAAATTCGTCAAGCTATCCACCTTAACAATTCTGTGCAGTTTTCTATATATTACTCTAATAGACAATTTTTCTTAAAATTAAGGCTTTTGGTTTTTTTTTTTTTTAACAAGAAAGAACACCCAGTGCTAGTGAGGGTGCAATGAAATGATGGTGGCACCGAAAGTTGTCACAAACTTTTTTACAGCAGTGATACCAGTGTAAGTCAAGAGCTTCAGTAGTACTCGTATTCTTTGTCCTGTACTTTTGAAAACATTTTGACTATACCAGAATACAGACAAATATTTACACACCATTTACATTCATTACAGCATACGTAAAAAGTTGAAAACATAGTAAACGGTAAACAATAGAGAAAATGTGGTATATTTATGATAAAGTATTACATGGTCATTAAACTGTTTGAATGCTTAATAAGTGCAGTCTCCCATGCAATTAAGCAAAAAGGTAGAATGCAAAATTTACGTGTTTTTAGTTTCAATTATATTAAAGCACTGGGAGTCTCACCGTAAATAAAGGTCTGTTTTATTTTTTTTTTAAAAAATGACAATAAATATATCTTTAAAAGCTCGGCAAAGAAGCTAGAAGTTACTTGCTTCCCAAACAAACTAGATTCTTTGTCATTAAAAAAAAAAATCACCCCCACACACTGCCAGCAGGAATACAAAATGGTATAGCCACTTTAGTAAATAGTTTGGTATTTTTCAAAAGGCTAAATATAGTTACCATCTGACCCAGCAATTCCACTTTCAGGTATATATACCCAAAAGCAATGAAACGTATGTCCACACAAAAACTTGGACATGAACGTTCATAGCAGCTTTATTCATAATGGCCCCAGGGTGGAAACAGCCCAAATGTCCGTCAACCAATGAACAGATACATAACACGTAGTATATTCATATAACGGACCATCATTTGGTAATAAAAAGAATGAAGCATGATGCATGCTCCCACATGGACGAACCTTGAAAACATTATGCCGAGAGAAGCCAGACACAAAGAACCACACGCTGTACGATTCCATCGATACGAAATACCCAGAATAGGCAAATCCACAGACACCAAATGATTAGCAGCTGCCTAGGATTGGTGGGGCTGGGGAGGAATACAGAGAAGCTTCTCATGGGTACAAGATTTTTTGGGAGAGTACAAAAATGTTATAAAATTGATTGTGGTGATGGTCGCACAACTCCATGACTATATTAAAAACCAATGAACGGCACTTCAGCTGGGTGAACTGGACGGCGTTGACTTATATATTGCAATAAAGCTGTTATTGGAACACGTGCATGCGTGTGCACACACACAGACACACACACACAGCATGACCCTCTGCCTGCTCCGCCGTCAGTGGTTCAGAGCACATAGAGCGCTTCAGTCATGATCTATTAGAGCAGGTCCTCCTGTGAGTCAGACTATGCAGACTGAATCTGTTATGAAATTTCTTCCTGCCAGCCCTTACTGGCCGAAAACCTAAGTCTTTCACACTCACGGTCTTGTATCTTTCACAATCCTTAGCGGAACGCATGGTTAACTCCCTGGTATTTTCACAGGTTGTTGAAGCTCTTAGGAGTTAAGTCGCCCGGGCCCCATCTCTCTCTGGATGGCCCAGAAATGAGCACACAAACCTTCCAGCCCTGCCCCCGCCTTTCGGTGGAGGTGGGGGCTTCTAGCCAGGCCCACACTTAGGCCTGGTCTCCTTCCCTCGCCACCCTCCCAGCAGTTCCCGCTGGCTCACAGTGGGACAGGGAGCAGAAAGCTCAGGAGGCAGCACGATGGAGGATGGCTTCCCAGTGTCCTCAGCTGTCCCTGAGGTTTTTTTTTTTTGTTTTGTTTTGTTTTTTTGAGACAGAGTCTCACTTTGTTGCCCGGGCTAGAGTGAGTGCCATGGCATCAGCCCAGCTCACAGCAACCTCAAACTCCTGGGCTCAAGCGATCCTCCTGCCTCAGCCTCCCGAGCAGCTGGGACTACAGGCATGCGCCACCATGCCTGGCTAATTTTTTCTATGTATTTTTAGTTGTCCAGCTAACTTCTTTCTATTTTTAGTAGAGACAGGGTCTCGTTCTTGCTCAGGCTGGTCTCGAACTCCTGAGATCAAACGATCCGCCCACCTCGGCCTCCCAGATCCCTGAGGTTTTGATCTAAGTGGCTGAAGGAGACAGAGGAGCGGAACCACGAGAAGAAAGGGGCTTTTAAGAAGTACTGCTAAGGGTCCATAAATTCCCCTCAGGGTACACGTAAGTTAAGACATTCAAACAAAAGATATTTGTTACTTCAAAATTATTTTTGGTTACACGAACCTTGTTGTTTAACTGACACTACTCAGATTAAACCATATGGCTGTTTTGTAAGCATATGTATTGAAAGTTTATGGCTTAAACACATCTCTTTTTGACATGATTCATATTCTTACATAAATGATCTTTGGGAGCCAGGAGCCAGAATTGCTCTGGGCTTTGGTCTAACAAGATAGGAGGCAAAGCCCACTGGTAAAGTCATGATTGCTGAGGGGTTCCGTATGATAAAATGCTAACAGATAAAATGCTAACCTCTGAGTGGTAGAATCAGGGTACTCTTTTCTTTGTACTCACCTGCACTTTTCAAGTTTTATTTGTACAATGAATTAAGTAACCATTAATGAAACTTCCTTAGAGCCAGGGTTACACCTGCGTGCTACTGAATAGCAGATCCTGGGGGAAAGTACAATAGAAGCAGAGAACAGAATGTCTTATTAGCTCAGAGCTCATCGGGGTTTCCAATACCTAAGCTTGGATCACAGAGTTGGCCCCAAAGCCCACATTCAATACTTTAGGGCTTCCAGTTCCAGCTACCGACTTGGGACAGGCCTTTGTACTCACGGGCTGAGGTGCTACATTTTGGAGAAGACCTTCTTTTATGGACAGCGTAAATGTAAGACCAGAATCACAAAGATCCCTATGCCAAAAGGCTGGATCCGGATCCTAATCCTGTTCAGTTACTCAAGAGGTGAATAGCTCCCTTACCCATAAACAAGGGATGGTTAAGGGAACTAGGAATATTTAGACTGAAGAAGACTTATAAGAAGTGGCAACGATCATCAAGACGGTAGCAGGGTGTCACCTGGGAGAGCCCAGGGGGACAAGCCAAGGGCAACACTCGGTGAAGTTAGAGGGAGGCAAGTTCTACCAGATGTAGGAAGAACATTCCATCAAAGATGTCCGTCCTGGAGTGGACTGCCTCCGGAGACATTCCCACCATCCCCAGAAGCTGGATCTCACTGTTCCAGATGCTCGCAAGGCCCTTCGGTCACCAGGGGAGGGCTGGACCAGGTCATCTCTGCCATCTCTCACCCAGCCCTCCCGATTCCACAATCCAAGGCACTTCCAGTTTATTTGGGCTTATTTTTATTAGAGCATGTTCTCCTGTAGCCCCCAGGCTGACATGCAGCTCCAGAAAAAAGCACCATTTGATTCAGTGCACCGTTGACTGCCCTGGCCCTGAGCTGGAAGTGTTTCCACCTCTGGGACGAAACGCTCAGCCAGCGCGTGGCCGCTCAGGGTCTGCTGCCCTCTTGTGGAAACGAAGGGAACTGCTGAGAAAAGTTATCTAGATGCATTTTCAGGCTCTTGTCTGCACACACGCCCCCAACTTATCTCCCTCCAAAATCTTAACTTTTCCGTGTGAGCCCTTAAGTTCTTGACTCCAGCCTGTCAGGGCCTTTGGCTTACATTCACATTACCATTATGTCCCCTGAGATACTGGCCTGGGACTCTAGACACAGTACAAAACCCTGGTTTCCAGAGTGGTCAGAATTTGAGGACACCATTCTGGCGTACAGAGTGGCCTTTGGATGTTAATACAGTCCTTTGGAGAGAGCACTAAAGATCCAGACTCTAGCCCATGTTCTACCATTCCCTGTGTGACTTTGGACAAGTCGTTATTTTTTTTTAAAAAAAATCTGTGGGTTAAGAGGCTGCATGACTGCAGCTATCTGAAATGCTATAATTTATTAAATGCATAAAATGCACTGGGAGTTTGGAGATGAAATTCTTTGGAGAAAAGTGGTACATCACATGTGCAATGCTTACGCAGCTGTTAACCACAGCAAACAGCCCTGTGTTTTATTCCGGGCTAAGTACCCTCAGGCTCCTGCAAATGAGACTGGCCACACTCACCCCACCCCCCCTAATGCTCATCTGTGCCTCCAGCCTCAGAGACAGCCACAATCACATGCTTTGTTTGTCCCCTAAATAGGAACTATGGCAGACTGATCAGGGAGGGCTCAATTCTGTCTTCTGGGCAGGTTGGGCCACTCTTGCTGACCATACGGTGCGCTGTGGCCCACTAGTGACTGGAAGTGATTTCTGTTTCCAGCTGTCAGTCGCCTGTTCCATGTTGCCACTCAGGGCTTCACACGGACGAGGGGCAGCTAAGGACACCACGTGGTTTGCCTGGGCACCAGGCAGGTGTTCAATCCCAAACTGGAAAATGGTTTGGATACAGCTGAAAGCTAAGAAAGGGGCATGACTTTCTTTAAAAAAAAAAAAAAACAAAACCATTTCCTTGTACTTCAGCCTTCCCACAAAAGATAATTTTTCCTTAGGAGCTGCCTTGCTAAGTTTTTCTTACTGAAGTCTCTAAATGATATTTTTAGTTTAGTCCAGAGAACTATTTTCTGCTGGCCCCTAATACTGAATTAAGCTAACTTTCCCTTACTAGAGTAACAGAAAATTCCAAAAGCAGAGGATGCTTTGTTGACCTCAGAAAACCTGCGCCCCACACTTGCTGAAAATAGAGCATCTTAGTGAGGTATTTGTTACATTAGTCTGAAAACGTTTTTTCCCTCACGTGCAATCTCACACACTGAAGTGACAGTCAACTGCAAGCAATAAATGTTTAATGAGTCATTTAGTCAGCCTGACCTTTGAAGATACTTGTCTTTTTAACTGGTCTCTTAAAAAAAAACTAGGTCTTATAGCTGGTATAAAAAGGCTCCCTTAGAAAATGTTTTCATTAAAAAGTAAGCTACAAACTGAAGAGTTACTTAACCAACTAATCTTAAGTGTTATGTAAGAGCAGTAAGGCAAATCTGTCTTAATAAAGATTTATAAAAGTCACCTGCTGTGGACCAGGTACTGTCCTAGAGTTTTAGACACAAAATCTCTAGTCCTTATAACTCTGAAAGGCATATAAGCAGACTCAAATTTGTGAAATGACGAAGCAAGGCCATAAGGGTAGTGGCAGAACTAGAAAGAGAACTCAGGTCCACCTAGTCCTTTCTGTGATTAAGCCCTTCCCTCTACATTTCCTGAAAGGTGCCTTGAACTGAAGAGGGAGAGAAATGGGAGGTCTCCATGATTGCATGATGCCAAGTCCTGTGCTTTAAGGTTTTCTTTCTTTCTTTTCCTTCCTTCCTTCCTCCCTCCCTTCCTTTCTTTTTCTTTCTTTTTTTTTGAGACAGGGTCTTGTTCTGTTACCCAGGCTGGAATGCAGCGGCATCATCATAGCTCACTGCAACCTCAAACTCCTGACTAAAGCCATCCTCCTGCCTCAGCCTCCCGAGTAGCTAGCACTACAGGTGCGCACACCACCACACCTGGCTATTTTTTATTTTGTGTAGAGATGGGGGTCTCTCTCTTGCTCAAGCTGGTTTTTAACTCCTGGCCTCAGGTGATCCTCCCAAAATGCTAGGATTACAGGCATGAGCCACCATGCCCAGCCTAGGTTTTCTTTATGTACCAGACCATCCATTTAAGATATTATGGAAGCAAGTTTTAGCTTTCTTCAATACATATTTTATATTTACCATCTTTCATTCACAGCAGGTAAGTTCTAGAGGTCCTAAAAATGTTTGAAACAATGAAGGATATGGTGGCCGGGCACAGTGGCTCACGCCTGTAATCCTAGAACTCTGGGAGGCCAAGGCAGGAGGATCGCTCAAGGTCAGGAGTTCGAAACCCACCTGAGCAAGAGTGAGACCCCATCTCTACTAAAAATACAAAGAAATTAATTGGCCAACTAAAAAAATATATATATAGAAAAAATTAGCCGGGCATGGTGGTGCATGCCTACAGTCCCAGCTACTCAGGAGGCTGAGGCAGAAGGATTGCTTGAGCCCAAGAGTCTGAGGTTGCTGTGAGCGAGGCTGACGCCACAGCACTCTAGCCCAGGCAACAGAGTGAGACTGTCTCAAAAAAAAAAAAAAAGAAAAAAAAGAGAATGCTACAGAGCACTTGCATTATAGGAACTCTTGGCCCTGAATCAAACTACGGCATGTTGTAAGAGCTATTACTGAGAAGAGCGTGAAAAAGCAGCCTGGAAGACAGAAGGGTATAAAACATGGGCCATGTCCCAGCAACACCAGGGGTTGGTTCACAACACTGGTTCCGATGTTCAAAACTGAACTGAAGAGATGCATTATTATATATTTAATTCTTGCTGCTTTTCTGATTAGAAGATACAGAGTCACTTCAGGTAACTTCCATTTAATTTAACATTTATTTTCATTTTATATCCAGATATCACATTTTCTACATTAAAATATAATCATGCTGACTCCCCCCACCCCCTAGACCCTCAGAGAAAAAAGTGAAGAACTTTACACAACTTGAAAGATGGAATGCACAGAGTAGGGCAGTGGCTATTGCACCCAAGCCCAAGTAAGAAAGAACACAAAGAGACCAAACAGCAGACGGGGCAGAACTGCACAGAAGATAGCTCAGGGCTCGCACCAGGGAGGAGCAGGAATTAATAAAACTCTAAAGCTGTTAAAATGCAATCACTTGTGCCACAAGATCACCCTGAAAAGGTGCAGACGGGCCAGAGAGCAGAACCGAATCGGGGATTTTCCAAAGGCTGCTGTCTAACAGAGTTTAAAATATCCATAAACATAAGAGCTTTCACTTCCCACTTTGCCTTCAGCATCCGGTACACATTTTAGAAAGTTAAACCGCTGTTAGCACAACAGAATGTAAAATGGATATAGGTTTTTCTTTCTTCTTCTTTTATTGTACCCCAAATAACAATTCTATTAGCTATTTTAATCACGTGATTCCTCTGCATGGAAACCCAGTGAGTATCACTGAGACAAGGCATCTTGCTGCTATCAGGTAAATGCCAGCTGTGCAAACGTTGCATGATTCTGTGTGTCACTCAGAGGGAGAACTGTAAGACACAGGGGTCCCAATGCATATTACTAAATAGGAAAAGGAAACTCCCTTTGCTAATCTATTCATTATACAGGAAAGAGCAAGGAGACAGTAAAAACTATCTGCTTAGAGCAGCAGCACAGACCCACAGGCACATAACCACCCAAAAGAAAACACTCAGGGAAGAGCCTCTTGGTGGCTCTTCTGAAAGGAGATTTCTTTCAGGCCTGATCTTGCCCCTAATTTAGAGACCAAAGCATTACAACTTCAGAGTAAAACTCTCCAGGGGGTTGAGAGGTAAGGTCTAAGAGACCCAAATAGTGAGGACGTTACTGCCTAACTAACCGCGCCACTATGTACAAACACATACAACAATAAGAAAACTCCATCCCTGCAGCTACTTTAAACAAAGCACTGAAAGCCCAGGTTTCATGAACAGGGGATATTTTAAAGTCTGTTAGCAGTTTAAAACATTGCAACACTGGCACAATATGTTACCTACTCTTTGTGTTTAATTACAGGGTAACACGGTAAACTCCAACACAAAGGTGGGGCTGGGGCAGAAAGGAATAAAGAAATTTCACAAGAGGACCAGGCCAGCGAGGAAGCAGCAGCTAATGCTTGGCAGAGTCTCGAGGGTAGAACTCGCTCAGGGTGCTCTGAGGGATCCTCTTCAGCATTTCTTTGGGGAAGATTCGGAGCAGCTGCCAGCCAATGTCCAAAGTCTCATACACAGTGCGATTTTCATAAGGACCTTAAAAAATTGAGATCAAATTAATAAAAGCAAAGGACTTCCAACTTAGCACGTTACTCAGTATTTACCATGTTGTATGACTGGCAGTGTGCGCATTAAATATAAAAAAGGAAAGAGTTAGGGCTCTCAAGACTAAATGAGGCTGAATGTGGAGATGAGGGTACGAACAGTAAATACCACAGGGAACGGGAGGAAAGGAGAGGCCTGTGGGCTGGAGACGGGGAGGAGTCTCAGGGGTGGGGCTGGGAAGGTTGATCTGGGCTTTGACAACTGAGCAGGATCTGTAAACAACAGAAACTAGACTCAGTGTTCTGTCCAGAGATCTGAGAGAAAAGCAGTCTCTCTAGAAAAAAAGATTTGCATAGAAGAGAAAAGGCTGAATTTGAAAAGACTAGCATGGATGCTTAGAAGGCCTTAAATTGTCAATCGAGCACCCAACCATATGCATAGGCCTGTGGTTTTCAAAGCTGTTATAACTATTGCTAATAGCAGTATCATCCTCATCCTCCAAATAAATTTTATTCTTCAACACAAAATTCAGGAGTGGCTGGAGTTCTGGGTTCTTTTCTCTAGAGAAAAACTTTACTTTTTAAAGTATTGAGGTTCTGCATTTAAAAAAAAAAAACCCAACAATCATGTGTACTTTGGGGATTTTAATATTAACAATGCATTGCGTAACAGAAAAGCACACAAATATTAAGTGTACAGCCTGGAGCATTATCCCAAAGTAAACAAACATGTTGTAACTACCACTGAAGTCAAGAATGCAGTATTACTAGCATGAGCAGGGGTGACAGGAGAGATCAAACCAAACAGCTGGAAAACCCTACATATGCTATGTAAAGGAAACCATCATGGGCTGTTTTTAGTAGAGGGACAACCAATAAATTTAATAATAAAGCTGCCCTGGCAATGGTATACAGGGAGTCAGGAGACTGGTCAAAATGCTGGCACCAGCAGCCAAGGATGACAGGACAAAGGCTGGACCAGGGCCTTAAGGCTCAGTGTGTGGTCAGAGACCAGCAGCTTCAAGGTCACTCAGGAACTCAGAGAAATACATAATCTCTGGCCCCAACCAGATTTACTGAATCAGAGTCTGCATTTTAACAAGATCC
Source organism: Lepilemur ruficaudatus (assembly GCA_963574885.1). NCBI lineage: Eukaryota > Metazoa > Chordata > Mammalia > Primates > Lepilemuridae > Lepilemur > Lepilemur ruficaudatus. Next base: position 12,582 of record CAUYRT010024301.1, on the reverse strand, counting down.
CCGTTTGAGTCAAAGCATATTAAAGTACGAGAAACACTAGACTAAGGTATCATAATGGAGATGAAAACAGAATAGGGTAAGATATTTTAAAGAAAAACAACACAAATTCATAAATAACCGATCACTGGAGAGTAAGTGAAGGTGGTTAAGAATAACACCCAGTTATTGAGCTCGGGTTAATCAGGACAATGATCGTGCCCAAGGTAGACAGAAACTGCAGAGAGCACTGCCGCACTGCTAGCAGGAGGTGAGTCGGGAAAAACCTTTGGTTCTGCCCAAACTGAGCCTGAGGGGAGGGTGCAGAAACAATGCCGGTGTCCCTAAGGCAGCTGGAGCTGTGGGATTAGAGCAGTTGAGTCCCCAGCATGGTGAAGAGTCAGTAACAGGGGGAAAAGCACAGAAAGAACAGGTAACTGAGTGAGGAGCAGGAAGGTAAGAAACGGAAAAAGGAAATGAAAACAGATGATCAGAAAAGTCCCAAGCCCCCCAAGCCCCCAAAGCTAAAAGAGACGGCTGTTGAAGAAAAGTCATGGGGAAGGACAAGCGGCAGCGCGGGCAGCACAGCAGAAGGCCAGCGGACGAAGGTTTCGGAAGCGCAACGGACGAAGGAAAAAAATAAGACAGTAGCTAAATAACTGGATAGGCAAGTTAAGACCTCCCCAGGGTGTCCAGAAGGCAGAGAAGGAGCCAGAGGATTGGCAAGACCTCCTACTCTATGGGGGATACTGCACAGAGACCAGTGTAAACTCTCTCAGAGTGGGAAAGGAGGCTTCAAAACCACACATGAGGCTTTGTATGTTAGCAGGAAAAACGACAGTCATCTTACCCTGAGCAATAAAGTTCCTCTCAAACTTCTGCAGAAATTCCAAGTAAAGAAGATCGTCTGAGGTAAGAGCTTCTTCTCCCACTACAGCTTTCATGGCTTGTACATCCTTCCCGATAGCATAACAAGCATACTGAAGGGAAGACAGGCTTAGATGAGTAGACAGAAGATTTTATAAACGTTTACAGTAACCTGCGATATGTAAATGCATTGCTGTAGTTTTCTTCACAAGAGACCATGGAAGGAATGTACAAACACAATTCACATAAAGTTCACATGAAAGTACCAGAAGGACTTTTTTTTTTTTTTTTGAGACAGTCTCACTTTGTTGCCTGGGCTAGAGTGCCATGGCGTTAGCCTAGCTCACAGCAACCTCAAACTCCTGGGCTCAAGCAATCCTTCTTCCTCAGCCTCCCAAGTAGCTGGGACTACAGGCATGTGCCACCATGCCTGGCTAATTTTTTCTATATATATTTAGTTGGCCAATTAATTTCTTTCTATTATTAGTAGAGGCGGGGTCTCACTCTTGCTCAGGCTGGTTTCGAACTCCTGACCTTGAGCAATCCGCCCGCCTCGGCCTCCTGGAGTGCTAGGATTACAGGCGTGAGCCACCTCGCCCGGCCCACAAGGACTTTATAATAATAAAGTATTCTTCCTCCGAAAGGAGCCTTCAGGCATGCAATTAACATTTTACAAAAAATACACTTCCTCAATATGTCAATGAGCTTACAATTCATAGAGCATTTGAAATTGAGAACTCCTAGTTAAACCATGGAGAAATCTATCTTGAAGTTCCATTCAAGAAAAATATTTGTGCTATCAGGTTTGTCATTTCTACTTTATGGCCAAAATTGTTTTTATTTGTGTTTGGTGTACAATCTTGTGACTACAAAAATCAAAGACTTCAAGTAATATATGAAACTGCATCTCTTAGTGTTCTGGTGATTGCTTAATATGTTAAAGCAAGAAATATGTTAGAGCATACTTTCAAGAATATCCTACACACTTATCATTAAAATTATTAATAAAAAATTAAAACCACCTTATTGTTTTATTTAGAAACTACGTAGCATTTGACATGAGTTTCAAGCATATTATTTTTAATCTACATCTATCTTCATGAGAAAAAGACTGTTTTGGTTCTAACGAATGGGTACATATTTTCCATTTCAAGCCTAAACTGAAATTCTGCATGGATGGGAAAGAGAATAGTAGTAAGGGAGGAAGACAAGAGGTATTAAGACAGCAGAAAGAATGGACTGAGACAGGTATGCATTTCTTTCATGCACCATTCTTAGAACCTACGTACCAGCTGGTTGGAGACATCGGCATGATCCTTTCTGGTCATACCTTCTCCAATAGCGGACTTCATTAACCGTGATAGTGAGGGCAGCACATTAATAGGAGGGTAAATCTTAGGTAGAAGGAAAAAATACTGTATTTAAGCACAAAAATTCAAGCTTTACTAGCAGTAAAGAAACATTTGAAACTCATTATTACCCCTTAAATCACATAAAACTGCTATATTTGTTTTCAACGTGAATTCTAATATCTTTTCCCAGGGAGAAAAGGTAGTAAAAAACACATCATAGCATAGTATTTCTTTTGAGATCAAATCCAAAAAAGTGTAATCTATAAAACAGTTCAAGACTATTCTGAAAAACGATTTTCAACAGCTGCCTGGTAGGCACTACCACATGAGCAAGTCTAAATGGTCTTCTGAATTCTGATTCAAAAAATCATACCCAAAATAAAAAGATTAACAAGAATGCTACCTACAAGCTGATTTTAAAAGCCAGCATCTATTACAGAACTATCAAAAATCTGTTTTACTATTAATAATCAGATTGGTGGATATACCATTATGGAATAGAATACCCAAAAAAGTTGAGATAACTGACTCTATTTCAAGGCACAATCAAGAGAAGTGATCATCCTTAATTCTAGCACTCTGCCCACACCAGAATTTTAGTATACAGAAATGACAATTGTATAGCCATATTAAAAACAATTCAAGTTGATACTCTGAACAAAATAACTCCTAGCAGCAAAATCAAAGTCACTAACGAGGAACTGGCGAGGGAGGTGAAAGATCTGTACGCTTTACTGCCTTGTGCAAACGTCAGTTACCTGCCGGTTGTGCAGCTGTCGGTCCACATAGATCTGCCCCTCTGTAATGTACCCAGTCAGGTCAGGGATGGGGTGAGTGATATCTACCAGAGGAAGACAGATGACGTTAAACTTGGCATTTTTAGTTTATGAGTTTTAAAGCGGCCGTCTCATAGAACCAATCTCACCAAGAAGTCAATCTGTACTGCTTACAGCATTACCTAAGAAGAGTGTTATGAGAACAATTTTCTGGGATGATGGAAATGTTCTGTGTCTGTGCTGTCCAACAGGGTGGCCACTAGCCAAGTGTGGCTACTGAACATTTCAGATGTGTAATGGAACTGAAAGACTTATTTTAAATGTTATTTATTTTAATTAACTTGAGCCTAAATACCCAAACGTGGCTAGTGGCTGCCATACTGGCCAGTTTGTCTGGTTACAGCAGTTAGACGTGTGCTGGCACTATGGGGTAAACGGCTGAGCGCTCATTAAAAATACCCTCTCTCCTAGATATGTGCTCACCCCTAAAAATATACATAAAATTCTATTTTCAACACAAAATTCACTTACAGAAATCTGCCAACTTGATGTATATTGAGAGAACATTCTTAACTTATAAGCTATCTCAGATGAACATACAACATTTCACCATGCAAAATACAGGGATGCCAGACAAGGAAAGCAACACTATGCAGGCCACACCGGAAAGGCCACGCAAAGCAATACGCTTCTAAATCTGTTAAATTGCATAATTTTGTAGCTACTCCCTTAGAACAAATCATTTTCAAGTCAGAGGCAGTGTAGCATAACAGTTAGTGTGGATCACGAACTCAGATCACCTGAGTCCTAAACCTATCACTTCCTAACACTGACAGATTACTTTACCTCCCTGTGCCGAGACTACAGCACCTGCCTCAAAGTTGCTATGAGGATCAGATGAGTGAATACTTTTAAGGCACTCAGAAGGGAGCTCAAGTATAGTTTAGTTATTACTGTTTCCGAAAATATCTTGTAAAAGTGCTTTTTAAAAACTGAAACAAAGACAAGAAGGCAATAATGTAAGAGGAATTCTGAACAGTCTCACCCCAGGAGCCAACCTGAGCACCCACACAGATGCAGTAAAAAAAGTCATTTCTAACCAACCCTTGGTTAAAGATTCTGTCTCTAAAGTCTTTGGCATTTACTATCTGTGCTCTTCATGCGGCACTTAAAATAAGTGATCTTAAATTCCTGGTGCACAATACATAAAACACTCAGTCCCCAACTAGACTAACTTACATTAAGTAGAGACCACAAATTCTTTTTAAAAATTCCTTACATTTAAAACAGCAGGCACTCAATAGTACCTAATGAACGGAAGTGAAAAATTTAAATTAAGAAGAACAATCGCTCTTCTTCCACAAAAAGATAATGATAATTATGGGTTAGTTTCAAACGAAAAATTTTATTTAAGCACAAGTAACTAGCTAAACTCTCAAAAGAATTTCAACTTAAAAAGGCCAATGGTCTTCTCTCTTAGAATCAAAGTCCTTACAGTAAGTATGTCTGCTATAACACAAAGATTAAAACTTACCATCGTTAGGCATGGTGAGAATAGGGATTTGAGTAATCGAGCCATTTCTACCTTCCACTCGCCCAGCACGTTCATATATTGTGGCTAAATCTGTATACATGTAACCTGGGAAGCCTCGTCTACCAGGCACCTCCTCCCTGGCTGCTGAAACCTAACAGCAAGTCAAGGAGAACATCACACACCAGAATTTAACAAGTAAAGCTTGGTAAGAACATGTTTGTTTAAACATGCCAAATTAACAAGTTGAAAATCCCATTCTGTTCATTTTAAATACTGTCTTTAAGAGATGATTTTTAAAAAATCTCCTAGCAATGTAAATTCAAATTATTCTGCAAAAAAATGTTGACAGTGGAGGACCAGTTTTTTTCCCCAAAATCATATTGCCATAATATAAATTTTCAAATACTTCGCTAGAAAAAAATCTGCTTGCAATTCTATAAATCAAAGGAAGTTAATTTTAAAACTGAGAAAAGATTCTCAGTTCATAAGATTTATTTCATGCTATGAAGCTAACCGTATGTATGTAAACTAATCCCAAAAAAGTCAAAAGGGAAGGAAATGTATGCCAGGAACCATCTGTTGTACCTTACACACATTATTTAATTTAATCCTCACAACGACCCTATAAGCAGGGTTGTTATTCCCAATTTATAGTTGGAATCAAGGGTCAGATAAGTTTCCCAAGATCACAAAGCCATTACACTGCATAAAATAACAATAGTAATAAATGGTCTCTCTCTTACAGACAGGCATACTGGAATACAGGCATACAAATTAACCTACAATCAATAAGAACCCTAAAGTATTATTAAATGCAACTTCTAAATGCTATTTTGGTACCTAAAAGAGTATGTTACAGCAGTGCTACTCAAAGTGTGGTCTACAGACCAGGTATTATCAATGTGCAACGAGACAATAGAGAAGGCAAGATAAGCATTTAGACACTTCAACAGAATAATTTTGTCTTGTTAGAACTAATAATTTTAAAATCTGCATTTGTAAACTGTACATCTTTTTAAAAATTTCACTTTTCTAATAACTAATTTTGACTGTGTTTTACAAAAGTATTGGTCTTTGATTGATGAAGGGAAAAAAATAGTCTTTTACCAGAGTTAGTGTAAAACAGCAATGTATCAGAGTGAGATATGGTGACGGATCTTATGGGATTTTAAGCAGCGAGCAATTTAGACAACAGCATTTCTCTTCAGAAGTTCTTTCTCCTTTTTATATGCTTAAAAGAGTAACTTACTCAAAATTTCAGTAATTTATATTAGAACAAACACCTCAAAACTTCTGGGTAATAACTGCTAGAATCTTAATATTGTTCCTAAACAAACATTGGGTTTTCTAAAGAAAAAAGTTCTGAAGGGAGAACTGCCAGAGTATGGTCTTAATTTATTTAAATATTAACATCATTAAAAATGGACTTCTAAAAAGTTAAAAATTGATATTCTGGACCAAGAATTTTCTGGAGAGTAACTGAATAAATAGCCTGTATTATTTACTCCCTTTTACAATCAGTTCTTTTTTGTGGGGAGAGGGGAGGCAGAGTCTCACTCCATTGCCTGGGCTACAGTGCTGTGGCGTCAGCCTAGCTCACAGCAACCTCAAACTCCTGGGCTCAAGTGATCCTCCTGCCTCAGCCTTCCAAGTAGCTGGGACTATAGGCGCTCACCACAACACCTGGCTAATTTTTTGTTTCTACTTTTAGCTGCCCAGCTAATTTTTTCTATTTTTAGTAGAGATGGAGTCTCACTCTTGCCCAGGCTGGTCTCAAACTTGCGACTTCAAGTGATCCTCCTGCCTTGGCAACCCAGAGTGCTAGGATTACAGGCATGAGCCACTGTGCCCGGCCTTACAATCAGTTCTTAATCCATGGAGACACTGACAGTATGATAAACAGGCTAGTAATTTAAATCTTATCCTCTAATCCCTTCTACCAAGTTGACAGAAAAGAAGTTGTATTTTCCCTTCTGATTAATTAAGGTATTCTACTAATATATGAGCAATGAGCTTAAAAACATGACTAAAGAAAAAAGAAAGGCCGGGCACGGTGGCTCACGCCTGTAATCCTAGCACTCTGGGAGGCCGAGGCGAGCAGATCACTTGAGTTCAGGAGTTTGAGACCAGCCTAAGCAAGAGCAAGACCCTGTCTCTACTAAAAAAAATAGAAATAAATTAGCTTGACAACTAAAAATATATAGAAAAAATTAGCCGGGCATGGTGGCGCATGCATATAGTCCCAGCTACTCAGGAGGCTGAAGCAGTAGGATCGCTTGAGCCCAGGAGTTTGAGGTTGCTGTGAGCTAGGCTGACACCACGGCACTCTAGCCCAGGCAACAGAGTGAGACTCTGTCTCAAAAAGAAAAAAAAAGAAAAAAGAAAACTTGCAAAGGGACAAGATAGCCCTGAAAAATCAACCCATTTTGTTTAACTGAGGGGAAAAAAAAAAAAAACTTACCTCTCGAAGTGCTTCAGCATAAGAACTCATGTCTGTTAGGATAACCAATACATGTTTCTCACACTGATACGCCAGAAATTCAGCTGTGGTTAGAGCCAGACGAGGAGTGATGATTCGCTCAATACTGAAAGGGAACAGTAAGTCCTAGGTCACACAAACCAGAAGGCCAAAACCAAACAATTCTCGAAACAATAGTACAGTCCCCTTTTAAAGTTTCAGATAAACTGAAGACAGTAAAGCAATTTTTACTTTAAGAAGTATTAAGGCAGTTACTTTATAAATTTCTCAGAGCTACACAGCTTCTCAAAACTAAGAGGAGAGTGTGAAGGGAGGAGGGAGGGAAGAAATGAAAGGCAGATTTCTCAGGTGAGAGGAAAAACTGTGTGCTAGGTAATTTACATGTATGATCTCATTTAGAATGCAAAACAAATGAGACAGATATTTGTCACATTTTATGAGCTTTAGGACCTAAGTAATTTGCCCAATGCCAAATAACTACCCAGAAGCAGGGGTGGAAGTGAAATACAGGGTTATCTCATTCTTAGGCCCATATGCTTTCATTACCACATCTTACCTCTTCCTAGTCTTAAGCAACATTTTTGACCCCAGGTCTGGGCAAACAGAAAGAAATAGCTCTATTTACTCACGTTGGGTCATTAGCCAAGTTCAAAAAGAGGCAGACATTGTCCATTGAGCCATTTTCTTCAAAGTCAGATTTGAAGAACCGGGCAGTTTCCATATTTACCTAAATAGCAATGATTTCATTAGTGGTAGGAGAAGAAAAATTCTCATCATTTATTTCTGATGAAGGCCAAGTTACACAATCTAAAAGTTTCAAGTACCAAAAAAGCCATCACAAAAGCCAACAGAGTAAAGAGACTGGGGCACAAACATTATTATTCTTAAATTTCAAATTAATCAAACGCTAAATTTTAATCCTTAGTTTGGCCAAAATGCCAAGTTGCAAATTCTCTACCTGGAGATAAACTCAACTATCTATGTGTAGTTTACTACGTTGTTCTAGTAACACAGCAATTAATTTTATATGTCATACTATAAGTAAAACAAATAAAAAACCTTATACTTACACCCATAGCAGCAAATACAATTGCGAAATTTTCCTCACTGTAGTCCACTACGTCTTTGGATTTCTTTACCAAACCAGCCTGGCGACAGATCTGAGCTGCAATCTGAAGAGGATTATAAAAGAACTGAGTTGAAATCTAAAATAACATTTCTACAACTAAGTAACTTTTATCCTAAACTTTTGGATTTGTAATCATAAATGAAACTGGGAGGTTTTAGGGGACTTACCCAACAAAACTATTTTGTATTTTTTGAGAAGATATGCAAGGGCAAGCAAGAAGACATATGCATGGATAAAGACTCAAGGTAACTGGATTATACAAACAAGAACATGGAGTATTTATTTTGAAAACCCTTTACTTCTAGTAACAGTGATGCATTTAGAAATTCTTCCCTGCTAAATTTCAGATCCTAGTTCTCACCTCATTGTGTGGTAACCCAGCAGCAGAGAAGATAGGAATCTTCTGCCCTCTAGCAATACTGTTCATGCCATCTATAGCTGAAATGCCTGTCTGAATCATCTCCTCTGGGTAGATTCGACACTGAGGATTGATTGGCTGACCTAATGCATTTCCAAAAGGAAAAATTTTAATATGTCTGCACAGCATCCATCAATAGAAGTAGAAATCAAATCAAATTTAAAAGAGAAAGCACCAAGAAGGCTAGAACTGTACAAAGCATTTCTCTCTACTCTTAAAAAATCAGTTTACTTTTAAAATCTGAAACTTGAAATAATGTTTACCTTTAGTCTTTTGCAGACTCATAAAACATACCATAGCGGAACTCAAGTTCCTAAAGCAAAATAAAGTTATAGCAAAGAAGAGAGAAATCCTAATTTCAAAGTTTTGGTTTTACCATATTCATTTCAGATATATCCTACATATTTTATATCTTAATATAGTACACAAAATTATAAGGTAATTTCTAAGAAAAATTAATTTATGAAATAATTTATGATCTATGGAGAGCATTAGTTATCTACTTAAAATGTATCACAAAAATTACTATCTGGCAAAGGTACAAGATAGATAGAGGCTATTTTCTCTAAGACACAGAAATCCATCTACTGCCCTTACCCATAATATCAAGAAAGTCTTCAGCCAGTACAACAGGACCTTTGTCAATGGGTTTTCCTGATCCATTGAATACCCGACCTATAAAACAGTAACAAACAGTACAAGTAAACCTTCAAATACTCATAATTTTTTAAAACCTTATGAAATATGTTTAAAAATGAAACAGATTTCTGCTCAGAATGAAGAATCATATCCATTTACCAAGCATATCCTCAGACACTGGTGTTCGGAGAATATCCCCAGTAAACTCACAGGATGTTTTCTTGGCATCTATACCTGAAGTCCCTTCAAATACCTATGAATAAAAAGAATATATCAGAAGGGTAAAAGAAACTTAGATGGTGGGCACTTAAACTGTCTTTATAAAGTAAGATACATAAATGTATACTACTATTAATATACCAGAGAAATCTTTGTGGTGATGAACCAAATTATCAATTGTAGACCAAAGGTCACACCTGCAGGCCAAATTCCATAAGCAAGCTAAGCATGTTTTTTACATTTTCAAAGAGTTATTTAAAAAAAAAAAAAAGAAAGAAAGAAAGAAAAAGAAATATGCAAAAGAACTTAGGTGGTCCCATAAAAACTTTACTTTCTGGCCCTTTACAGAAATTTTGTCGACACCTCCATTTGACTAATTTTTAGAGGAAGATGTTATTTGAAAAAAACGTATCATTTCCCACAGTGAGATAACATTAACAACTAGGGCCTACAGGAGACAGTGTAAAGGAACAGACTCAGACACTGTTTTGGTTTCATCCCACAGTCAGTGAACTCTGGTTTTTGGCTCTCTCCTTCCATGTTATTTTTCATTTTACCCATAAAAAAAAAGCCATTTTACCAGAGGAGTTATTGGACTAAAGTGGATGTAGGTGGCTGACTCTGGGTAAGATGACGAGCAATAACAGGTTTTCTCCCCCCTGCAACCAGTAATCAATCTCCAAAGACACTTATAAAGTGATCATTAGAAAAAACAAGTAGTGTTTCTTATGTGTTTGCTGTCAGGAAACAGTTCAACTGGCCAAGTTTTTAAAGTGGCGCTCACCTGAACTACTGCTTTGGAACCACTAACTTCTAGAACTTGTCCACTTCTCTTCGTGCCATCTGGTAACGTCAAGTGGACAATCTCAGCATATCTGGGAAACTAAACAGGAAAAAATAAAGGATCAATAACCAACATTTTAAAAGCTCCCCAAATTACTCTATGCTCTGTCTCTACTATGGCATGGGTCTGCATGTGCAAATTCCCTAATCTCCAACTGGCACAGGTTAACACTGAGAGAGTTTACAATATCCTCAGGTAGTTTCAGTCCTTACAACACACATCACTGACACATGTACTGGCAAATACAGCATAAGGTACAGAGAGATGTTTGCAAAAGATGTTAGGAAAAGATTATTCCTAACAAGCCCCTTTCCCCCACTCCAGAGTGTATGTTAATGCAATGACTTTTAAAAGCTCCTAAGGAGGTGGGGGAGGGAGGTTGCCAGGGGAACCAACCACCTGGTTAGCGGGTCCAAAATTTCAGCTCCATCCCCTGACCTCTGAAAAAGTAGAAATTGACTTGATCACCACCAACTAATGATTTGATCAATCATGCTTAGGTAATGAAGCCTCCATAACAATCCTAACTGAAGGGGTTTGGAGAGTTTCTGGGTTAGAGAACAGGAAGGTGGCCATGTGCTAGGAGGGTGGCCCACCCCAGCTCCACAAGGAAAGAAGGTCCTGTGCTCTGGATCCTGCAGGATGTCACCATATGTATCTCTTCATCTGGCTGTTCATTCGTATCTTTTAAGATATCCTTATTTAATAAATCAGTAATATTAATAGTAAGTAAACTGTTTTCCTGAGTTCTGTGAGCTATTCTAGCAAATTACGGAGCTTGAGAAGGGAATCTTCGATTTGCAGCCAACTCACACAGTAGCTATGGGTAATCTGGGGACCCACCACTTTTGATTGGTGTGTAAAGTGGTGGACAGCTGGTGGAACTGAGCCCTTAACCAGTGAGGTCCACACCAACTCCGGGCAATTAGTGTCAGAACTAAGTTAAATTGTAAGACACCCAATAACAGTGTTTGCTGAAGAACTGAATTTTTGCAGGGAAAAACTCACATGCCTGGTGTCAGAAATGAAGCACCTATTAAGAACTGTAGTAGAGAGGACACAGGAGTTTTCCTTTCACTGGAAATGAAACCAGAATGTTTCTAGAGTCTCCTGAGTATGCTATTTGCTGTAGACTGTGGGGGATACTCACTGAGGTTAAAAGTTGGTTCTATTCCTTATTTTCTACAAGGCTTTTTGTAAAATAAGTAATCTTATGAGATACTTTTTCTGTGTTTACTGAAAAAAGCATAAACTTTTTCTAGTTTAATCCACGAATGTGAAGAATTATGCTGATATATTTTCTACTATTAAATTATTATTTTTGTATTACTGGGATAAACTCTACTTTTGTGATATTTTTGTTGATTTTTAACATAGATATTTTTGCTAACATTTCTCATGTGAATATATTTAAGAATTTTGGAATCTGTGTTGATAAATAGCTATATTTTTCTTTTCTAGTATTATCCTTTGGTTTTAGAATCAAAGACATACTAACTTCATAAAATGAGTTGGTAACAGGGCTTCATCTTCTATTCTTACTAGCATGATCCTTGATCATATGCATATGTTTGAAGTTAAAAACAAAAGCCAAAAACAAAAAAACAAAACAAAACCCACTCTAAATCTCTTGATCTAAAGCCATTTTTTCTACAACTACATAAAATTTATTTACCTCACCTGGAACTATACTCCAAAGTAACATTCATGAAGCTTTTTTAGCTCTCTTGAAATTGCTTTCTCAGGGATGTTTTTCTAAGTCCGTCTCCTTACTGTCTCTCATGGCGCCCTAATCCACCCTTCACAGAACTCCCCAATTACACATTTATGTATTCACACTCTATCTGCTTCCCCACTGCCCTGTGCTCACTGAAGGCGGCTTGTTCTCCTTTCCACCATTATATTTTCTGTGCTAAGCTCAGCACTTAACACCACTTAAACTCAAATAGTTTCTAAGCTGTTTTTCAATAATACACTAATGTAAAAATTTATTTTAAAAATATGACCCCAAATTTTTATTTAATAAAGAATGTAGAAAAAAGGAGAAATAAAGCTTCCTAATATTTTCCTCAAAAACTGAAAGTGGAAGACCCCCAAAGCAATCAATGCAGCTACAAAAATAAACAAATGGGACCTGATCAAATTAAAAAGCTTCTGCACAGCTAAAGAAACTATCACTAGAGCAAATAGACTACCCACAGAATCGGAGAGAATATTTGCTCTTTACACCTCTGACAAAGGTCTGATAACAAGAATCTACCTAGAACTCAAAAGAATTAACAAGAAAAAATCAAAAAACCCCATTTATAAATGGGCAAAGGAGATGAACAGAAACTTCTCCAAAGAAGA